>CAOJCR013028598.1:0-10012 GCA_948330485.1 Euphorbia neoarborescens | reverse complement strand
ATTGATTTTTATTTATCCATCATATATTTCGGATTTAATTCTGTACTTATGTATTTTAGACGGTTTAGTTACTCGTCACTAAGTGGCAAAATTTTTTAGATCTTGTAGGTGTTGTTTGATCTTTATTTGGAATTGCTTTTTGGGGCTCGAGTGGAGAGTTACCTTAGGAACCTTGATCATTTGAATTAGGAACGAACATTTGTTTTAGTTTCAAATATAAACTTCGATTTGGAGTTGTTCTGCTCCTTTACTTACTGTACTAGACAATTTCATCTATTGAAATTTAAAGTTTTTAATTTTTTCGCATATTTGATAACATATACTTAGTGTATTATTTCCATCAATACATGTATGTACGTCGGGTCATCACAAATTATATATCGTTGGAAAGCTCTGTTTGCGTATAATAAATTTAAGTATCTTGTCATATTCGAATCACAAAGTTTCCATATTATAATTTAGCCTAAAGTGACATAATATATTATATCACTTTTATTTATTTCCAACAATCCTCCATATGTATTAAAATTGAACTTAAACTGGACATTTTCAAATATCGAGGTGGTGATAAGATTAAAGTCGGTATTTGCAAAAGGTAGGTAGGCTATGACCTTTGAACCTTCCCTTGTGAGAGTATATTTACTTTACTAGCTGACTATTAGACATGAAGTCCTTGAAATATTCTACCATTTATGTAAACGATGATATACTTCACAAAAATACCAATATAACACGATTTTTTGTTCTCATGGTCATGTTCGTTATGGTCGTGAACATCTCTTGCACGAAGGGTCATTAAAAGCCTAACTTAGCTTAACCTTACTCAATTATATTTATTCACTACTTATTGGTGGGAACTTTCTACCCTATAGCATGTATTGGTCGAACTATACAAATACCCACATGAAAGTTGGTCTTATCTAATATAAATTAACACATAACCACAAGTGTACAGGTCATACAAGTAGTACAAAATGAATTTTTAAGTCCGAGTATCGATCCTACGAGGAAAAAGGTACATAATGGTGTATATGTTCATGCATTCTGTTTATCATAATCATAAAGTTGGTTGGTTTTGTGAATCCTACACTTATTCATACATGCACAAGAGTTTCTTTAACATAATCTATACTATACTAAGAATGATTTAATTATTTAAGATATTCTATAAACTATTCTCACAAATCAATTATTCCTACTTGTGATTCACATGCATGGAGAAATGTCATTCTTTAATTATTACAATGATTTAAACTTTGGATTAAAGTATGATTAACCTAACCCGATTCATGCAAGAATTATACAAACAATATTCTATGTCTTTTGAGTATTACAACATACAATATCATAAGTTATCTTCATTCATTTAAACATTCATGCATAATATCAATGTTATCTTCACAAACAACATCAAAACTCATTCTAATCCCATATACACTTAGTGTTGATCAATATGCATAATCAGTATTTAAACTAGGAATTAAACAAATAATCATCAAATAACATCAAGTAATTCCATCTTATTTCATGAATAATATGTTTAGAGAACAACAAACATAATGAAGTGATCTTGTAGTAAAACTCTAACAATCAATCCATATAATGGTTGTCAATCATTATAGAGATTGTCCAATGGGAGTTTGTCATCACTCCAGGGAATTTTGCATAATTGAACAATAAAATTCAAGAGAGTATGATTAACTCTCTCCAAATTAGAAATACAGAAAAATCAAGAACCAAGGAGAAGAGTAAAACTCCTTACGGGGTTGTAACTCTTTCCCCTACAAGAAGAATATCTTCTTTGGATGTAGAGACTTCCTTCTCCTCTTGTAAACCCTCTGAATGAGTGTGGAATTCATCCTCTTTAAGAGTCTCTCTCTAAAGTGTTTGTATTTCTTGTAGAGTGTGTTCTCTCTCTCTCTCTAAAGTCTGCTATAAATGTTGAATTTGATGGGTATTTATAGAGTTTTAGGGAGTTAATTATGTGTTTTGATTGGCTGAGAAATGTTGGGACGTGTTAGGATTGGTCTAAAATGGATAAGGATCAATTTGGAGGGAAGGAGGGAATACAACATTCATTTTATGCAAGATCATTAGAAGTAACCACCTGAAATCGAGCAGGTTACGCTCGCGAGGTATAGTGTCATGATCGCGAGTCTTTTCTGGAACTTTTCCATACAAAACGGGCCTATATCATGATCGCGGGAAGCTAGGTCATGATCACGACTTCCTTCTAGAACTTAGCCTTAGAAATCCTCATAAGTCACGATTATGACTGGCTTTGCCATGCTCGCAACGTGCTTCTATCCATTCTTCCTTCTTTTTGCTCTTTTGTCCGTTCTTCATTCATTTCTTGTCCCGTTTGTCCCGACTCTTCCAAGATGTTATTTTATCATCTTGAGTCTTGAAAACCTTGCAAAATACATAAATCTAACATAAAACACTTGTTAAGTACATAAAATATACATGATTTATACTTGTTTTATATGCTAAATACACGTGCTTTGCACGTCGTATCAAATTCCCCCACACTTATCCTTTGCTTGTCCTCAAGCAAAGTCATATCTTATCTTTAAACATACATCTTTATTAATACAAGTATTCCCTTAAACAATTTACTAATGAATAAAGAACTTGATATGTATTGGAATCATTCAATACTTTAGTTGAAGATCAAAATGTAGTTCAGTAAATCATGTATAATTTGTGTATATGTAACATAAGAACTCCCTAGTTTGTCAACTTGAACATATATTACTTTCTTCAAACTTTGATATATAAACTATATCTAAGATAGAAATGAGAGACTTTTTGGACATTTTTAGCACATATGTATTAGTTTAATGTCTCAAAATATTTTTAGGCAACTTAGGTTTCTATGCTCAAAAGTGCTTGCATTTTATGCTCCATAACACTTCTCACCTTTTACCTCTCTTTTGCATATCTTTTGAAAGAAATAAAGTAAATGTTTTTATGGTTTTTAGTAGTTGCATTTTATGCTCCATACCACTCTCCCCTTTTGATATAAAAGTACTTTGCTTTTCTCTCAATTGATACCCTCATCCTTTATATGACTGTAGTTTCCCTTATTCAATCAATTGCATCTAGATATAAAGTTTGTCTTACAATGCTTAAGTGATCATAGATGTGCAACTAAGTCTAGGTGTATACTTAAGCATAACATTGCAACTTATATTGTAACTAGTTGAACTTAATTTAGGTGTTACTAAAATATTGGATTCCACATACTATAAAATTTATTCTAGTTACATGATAAAGGGAATAATGTATAACAACAAAAGATTATGATTAAAACAAAATTTGAATATGCTATGAACAATAAAAAAATAACTTGGTATGAATTGGTATATAAGATATGTATAATCATGCATATTGTAAAATTGGCATGAACTTTATTCATTTTTCTAACTTTAAAACCTTGCATGGCACTTGTTAAAAGGTATAAATATGCTTTGTTTGTAGTATAAAGTAGAAAAAATTTTAAAATTTGGCCCATTTTAACATCATTTTCATCATTCATAACATATATTAATATCCATCCCCCCCACACATAAATGACACAATGTCCTTATTGTGTGGATTGATGGAATAATAATAAAGTTTGAAACTACACCATAAATGGTCTATAGAAACTCTCCAAAATTGTTGCCTAAAGCCGCTTAAGTGTTGCCACAGAAGAATAGGCAACACTTTTCTAGAAAAAAGAGTTGGTTTTTTGGCCCTTGCTAAAGGTGGCTTATGGCAACACTTTTATTTTTTTAGCAACGCATAGAACAAAGGTTGCTATAGGTGTCTTTAGCAATACTTTTATACCCTTGGGCAACATATTAAAGGGTGTTGCTTAATCAGTGAAAGCGTAGCCAAGTGTAACGTCTTAGACAGCAATTGCAACACTCTTATAAACAATTACAACACTTTTATAGTAAAAACTTTTATACATATTTGCAGCTCTTTTTTATTACACCTTAGATAGCAATTGCAACACTTGTATATGTAAATGCAATGTTTTTTGGGAACTGTTTTGTTTCAATTGCAACATTTTTTAAAATATTTGCAATTTTTATGGCAGAAAACCATGAAACATTTTGGTTTTACTATCTATAGCAACACTTTTATTTATATATGGAAATGATTTAGTGCAACCTTTCAACAATTGCAACACTTTCTAATAATAGTATAAATAGCAAATGCAACATTTTTTCACAATGGAAACACTTAATGTGAATCCCAACACCTAATCATATAAAAGTATTGCTACATACAATAGTTTCAGAAAAAACTAATAATCCTTATAGTACATAAAAATCCAAGAAAAAACACATAAAAATGCATAAGCTAAAAGTATATAACTAAGAAGATGCATTTTCATTTTCACAATCGGATTCACAAAGATCCATATTAATCTTTAAATTGAGGTTATCTTTAGACAATTTCTTTAGAAGCAATGTCATGCTTTCCTTCACTTTCCTGTTCACTTTATCATCAAATTCTACCTGCAATTGGCATCTTGTCTTTTATGTCAACTCATTAACATACTCATTGGAAGTGTCTTCAACTAACTTTGTTTGCTACTTTATAGTTTTAGTTTCCATATTTACTCCAAACCCTTATCAGTAGCGACTTGACTTCAACACCTTTTTCAAAATGTAAAAGTAAAGAAAACATATTGATTATCAAACCAGTTGGTTATCGAACTTGAGTGAGATACCACCACCGATTTCCTTTTTGGTGGCAGATGATCCAGCAAGTGGCCTTGTATTATTCACAACTGCATAAATCATCAGCAAACGATGCTTGTTTAAGAAATCATGAAACATAAACCATCAAATGAAATGAAAGATAATTTTTAATTTGGAATTACACCAATCAACATGAAAGAGACCAATTCATAACATATATTGATGTAGCAGACATCAAAAGGCACTAACACCGTCTAGGAAGAAGAGTTAAAAGAGCTCTTATAAGATCTGCCTGAAAGTCAACATAAATCAATAGCCTAAAAACAAATGAATTAGATCTATAAATCTAAGAAATTTCAAATAATACAAAGAAGATAATGAAGTGCTAAAAGGTTAGCATGCCATCCTTCTGAGAGTACTTGTAAACTGCTTGCATAAGTCAGAGAAATTTGGAAATCACAACAAACAAATTGGGACATATAGAGAAATGAGATAGATTGTCAATGAATGAATGGACCTTGATGCTTCTTCCAGAAGCTATTTGAAGGGCAATGTTGCTGCGCAAAGAAGCAATTTGCTGAAGAAATGCAATAGACTAGTAATCCCATTATCCTTCAACATTATGGAAAACTAACAAACCCCTTTAGAATTCATACTTATTTTCTGTATTCATACTTATTTTTTGTATGTTAACATAGAATTTGTTATATATCAATGCAGATTTTTTTTATTAGATTTATATAATTCTTTGAAAGGGCATGTCTAAGTCAATATCTTGTCCTCTATCTTAAACTAGCATTAATTATCTCGATTATCTGTTCAAATACCTATAAAACTTGGATGTCTGTGAATAAAAAAAATTGTATGGATAAAATTCTACATTTGTATTCAGTTATGCAGACAGATCCATCAAACTCAAAGCTCATATAATAATAGGACAACAAAAGTATCAACAAATCATAGTATCCTACTAAAGAAACCAAATTCCTGTGGTGGACAATCATCAAGAGTTGTGCCTAAAAGTTACAATACTAAAGAAACCAAAATCTGAAGCCCTGCATTTTCCATTTCGTCATTTTAAAATTAAAAAAATCAATTTGCTTTTGAAGATGAGAAAATATAGATGATGAAATTGAAAACAAGTGATTTCATTAATCTATAATCATGGAAAAGTCAATTCTGGATTATGTTACTCTTGATTGTCCTTTTAATAAACAAAAATATAACTATCTAATTTATACTTAATTATGCTTGCCATTTGCACTAGTTATCCACAGTACAAATTAACACCACAAGCAGCCACAACACAAGTTAATATCAAGAGTAACAAACCATATACCTGCCGTTTGCAGCAGTTATCCTGTCCTCCATATTTCCCTAGGCCAATAACATCAACATCAGCTGAACGCAAAGCAGACAAAACTCGTGCAGTTTCACTATATATTGCCTTCCTTCTCTATGCTGTCACACCCTCATCAACCAAATTATCAACACGATTCATATCAAAATCAAAACTATTATCAAATTGACAATTAGAAAAACAAAACCAAGAATAACTCCACACCAGTGATTCATATCAAAATCACAGCCTAAAATTCTTTTTTGCTGCAGCCAATCAGCTAATATGTAAGGTGAGAAAAGTTGAATTAACCTAAAATTCTTTTGTTACTGCAGCCAATCCATTGCCGAACTTGGTTTTGACATATCTATGGAACTAGAACATTTAGACTCATTTATATTATGTTTCAATATTCTATCCTAGCAACAAACAAAAAGGTACAGCAGTAACTATTTATCAACATGCTATACCAGAATGTAATTTACTACATTATTTAAGGCTGTTGTACCTGATAATTTATATTATTTGTTTCAATATTCTAAGTAGCAAACAAAAAGGTACAGCAGTAACTATTTATCAACATGCCACAACATAATGTAATTTACTATATTATTTAAAGTTGTTGTACCTGATAATTTACTACAAGCATTAGCCTCCAATTTAATGAGTCTATCAATGACATATTGTGTAACATCCCGGCCCCGGATATCCCCAGAGACTGAGTGCTATGTGAAGAAGTGCCTCACAAGGAGGAAGAAAACTAGTAACAAAACAAAACTATTTACAAAAGTTCATAACAATCGAGAATAAAATCAATATATTTTCAATAGAAGGAAATTTGAATACAAAATAGAACATTAAATAAAATCAGAATTCTACGACTAAAACCTAATGACAACTGGTAGTGGCTCGACCTCACCTCCGACTAACCCACCAGGTCCCGAACTATGGCTCCTTTTCTTGAAAATATTTGAAAACGTGAGAATGAATCCCAATAAGTGGTTACAGTTAAAACAAAATATAATTATATGAAAACACATATACTTAATAAAACCATCGTAAAACGCTAGAAAACTGAAATGTGCCAATACACAATTAAACCCAACTCGAATATCAAAATATTATTAAATCAAAAATACTCCTCAGAACTCATCCGAGCTATAAAAACAATACTTTTCCATCCATCTAGATTATCCTAAAACATTTTCTCTGAACCATGATAAGCATATGGATAATCACCAATGACCACCTATCAATGCATTACGCAACGACAGGACTTTCTCATAATCAATACCGCCTATCCAAAGAGAGGACTTTCACAATATCAAACCGGGATATCCCAAATAAACCGTCTATCACCATGGTCATACAAGCCATGCCCGATAGGACTTCATATCGTCCTCGTCACCATGGTCACATAAACCACGCATGACAGGTCTTCCAACCAAACTCCACAGGCCTCCCCTAGATAGATTAAGCTCTAGAGCTCAAAACTCATTAACTATAATCAAATGTAAATACCTTTTAACATATCAAAATCATATTACAAAACAATACTTCCAAAATTCTATCAAAATCCCATAACAAAAACAACTTACCAAGCACTAAGCTCAAAATTAAAAATCAATACTTTCAACATCAAATCTTCACCAAAACTAATATTCATAACAAATCCAAACCATCCTTAAAACTTATTTAACCAATAATAACTCCAATTAGCAAAACTCACATGAAACCATTAATTCTTCATACTTCCAAAAACAACATAAACTTGTTATACTAAAATCAAAACAATATAATTTCAATCAATAATCATAATCAATAAAACTACTTAACAACTCCATATACTAACTTAAAAAGAGTAAATAAAACTTCAAAACATAAAATTTAATATAATATCAAACCTATCTTTTATATTTCAATTATAAACTCAAAACTTACAAAATACCATGAACTCATCAAAATACATAAAAACAATATGAAAACTCATATTATACATAAAACATATTGAATTCAATAAGAAGTAACCACTTACAGAACCAAGGAGCCACAACTCAATCTAACTCCACCAAAGAACCAACTCCTCTTCCTCCTTGAAGCTAACCCAACAACCAAGCATCTAACATCCTCTTTGATGAATTAACACATAAACTTTGTTAAAGAACCAAAGAAAAGAAGAGCAAGAAGAGAAGTTGCATCAAATGGAAGAATAATCACAAAGAAAGAAAGAAATGGAAAAGAAGGAGAAGTCTCAAGTGTTTTCCAAGAAACATCTGGAAATTTCAGCCCTTAAGACCGTCTAAAATGTTCCCTAAATATCCAAAAGATAAAATTCCATAATTACCCTTCATTTTCCCAACATTTTTTACTTTCTAAGGTGAAACATGTGCAGAACAGATAGGGTGTGTAAAACTAAAATCATGTGTTCAGTTTTGAAGATAAAACACATGTATAACACATGTCGCATGTTATCTGAAAAACACGTATTCATCCTTTACATAACTAACACGAGTTGAACACGTGTCACGTGTTAAGAAGAAATCAAGTGTTACCTTTTTAATCCTTCCCAAAACACTCCAAAACTTCACGATTCTCAAGCTGAACTTCCACACCTTATCATAACTCATTCCCAACTTCAATAAACATCCATAAGCTTACTTTAAATCCTTAAAACATCAATTCCAACCCCTCAAACCTCACTTTCGTTCCTTAATTCGATACTACTTTTACCATATATTCTTGAACTTTGTAAATCCCGGGTCGGGATGTTACAATCTACCCTCCTTAAGAAAACTTTTCTTTCAAATTTCAAAATCGTTGCACTTACTAACAGCTACTCAAACTTTACTTAGCTACTATAATGAACCATTTATCCAAGGCATATTTTGTTCAAACAACATGTATTCTCAATATCAATAACCAATTGAGCTCTAACTACAACCTTCAAACTCGAGAACAATACCCAATCAAGGAACTGAAACTATTATCTCGAGATTTTCATCGCCTAACATTTAATAACATCACCAACAATCAATTCAAAAACCTCGAATCAAATCCAAGAGCATCAAATCTATATATATACCACTCCAATCTAAAATTTTCATCGAAAAACATAAATTACTTCTCAATTCGTATCACTTGGTTTCAACTTCAAACCAAAAGTTTTCACTGAACTCCAAAGCTAACTTGATATTGCACATGCCTTAGTTTCCAAATCAATAACACAATACTTTAAAACTTCATTTCTTTTCACAAAAACACACTTTAATGTACAACCATATAACATTGTTTCAAAACCATCAAAACAAATACATATGTTTCTTATTTTAGAATTAACAAAGTAAAACGCTTTCAAACATTCTTTCTTTGAAATCATATAATAGGTTCATTGGAGATATTTCCAATAATTTGTCAAATCAAAATATTTAAAAGTAGTATCCTTCCAAAATCATAAAATCTCATAAAAGTTTTCGAACACCAGGTCCAAAACACCACGCTTCACTGTGCTACTGGACCTGTATTGAAAACTGTATAACCATATTCTGTGGATTTTCCACATATAAAAATCAACATCAACACAAAAATTTTTTAACTTCTTTTCCAAATCTTAAAACAAAATTGCAAAACTCTTTTCCGAAAAGAATATCAAAACTATAAAAATATAATTATATTGAAAATATTCATGGAACTTACACACTTAAATCAGGTGTAACTCGACTCATGCATACTACACACATTACCATAAGACTTATGCAACGAATCGACAAATGCAATGTGACTCAGACACGTACCACATGTGAACTTCATGATGCATGCTCATGTCGACACCCAACAACTGATCTCAAGTCCTTAATTCCAAGTTCTAAAACATGTATAAGCTTTCCTTAGCTCAAACCATATTTAGGAAAAACTATAAACAAATAAGTTTCCTTTTATCAATCAAAAGTCAAATCCTTAAACTAAAATGCAAATG
>CAOJCR013028455.1:0-10018 GCA_948330485.1 Euphorbia neoarborescens | reverse complement strand
AGCACATGTTGGGGATGTTGATGCTGGAGCAGTTCCTTGTGGCTTTGGACGTGCAATTGGTAATAAGGTGAATTTACTGGCATTTCTAGTGCTTATTTCATGCGTGGGAGTTAGAAATCAACGTTGCGTTTTTTTTCCTTAAAAAAGCCAAAGGATTAACATGTTAGGTTTTGCATTATCTTCTGTTAATCTTGCATCCGCGTGATTTTTGTCTGTGATAATAGTCAGCTTTTATTAGCTTTTAAGTACATTTCAGGGGAAAGGTTAGAACTCTTGTTTTGGAACATTTTAGTCATCTATTCTTGTAACTGGATACAACTGGCTGGTTGGACCAGTTAATTTAGGAGCTAGATCAAGCAAAATTTCAGTCTAGTAGCGATGATAGTAGGCTTATGTTATTTTTCGATTGCATAGCAGATATTGTTTTTAAGATTTTCTTGTTGAATATCTTCATTTTCTATTTTTGTAAACTGGATAAGATTGTACGGTTGGACTTTTTGATTAGGGACCAGATCAATCATGGATTGCAGTTTAGTTTTTTAATTTGTTTTTTCCCCCTTTCCTTGATCTTTTTTTTTTCTTTCCCTTTTCTTTGACTTGTTTTTACATTGTCAAACTGGTTAGTTGACTGGTATACCAATTAGTATGATTCTAAAACTACTTCGAAGTATGAATCAACAAACTAAATGTCTTCCTCAACTCAACTCAACTCAAGCCTTGATCCCAAGTTCAATTTGAGATCGGCCGCATGAATTCTTTGTCACCATTTGGTACAATTTTGGGTTAGCTCCTCTAATATTCGTAATATTCGTAAATATCGCAAATAATGCTCAATAACTCTACTCCAAGTAAGCCTAGTCTTTTTACTCATACCTACCCCTATGTTTTTTTACTTTTCTAACCAGAGCATCTACGGGTCTATGTCTAACATGTCAAAACTACCTTAAAAGACATTCTCTCAATTTCTCCTCAATATCTACTACTCCTACCTTCTCCCTAATAATTTCATTCCGAAATCTATCCATTCTAGTATGCCCACACACACATTCATCTTAACATCCTCATCTCTGCCACACTCATTTTGGACACATGTTGTTCCTTTGTCGCCCAACACTCGCTACCATACATCATAGCGGGTCTTATTGCGGTACCGTAAAATTTTCCTTTCAAACGAAAAGGAACCTTACGGTCGCAAAGAACACCCATAACAAGTCTCCATTTCATCCACCTCGTTTGTATCCTATGGCCAACGCCTCTATCACAACCCCCATCCGCTCGTAAAACCGAGCCAAGATACTTGAAACACTGGTTTTGGGGCACTACTTCCCCTTGTATACTAACTCCTACATCCTTAGTAGATTTCTCACTAAAACTACAATGCATGTACTCAGTTTTGGTTCTACTAACTCTAAAACCCTTCGTTTATAAAGTACTTCTCCATAGTTCTAAACGTCTTCCTATTTGGCAAAATTATTTTTCATTTATTGATTTTTAATATACATATTTTGCTTTAGCCGCGATGAGTATACCTGCAAAAAGGTTTATGTGAAGGCAAAATCATGCAATGTCATCATAACTCATAACTATAGCAAGAGAAGTTCACATATTTTCTTCCAACATTGATATAAAAAACTGTTGCAAGTGCAGAATGACGTAAAGTTTTAATACTTTTTCTTCATTGTCATATTTGGTGAAGGGAGGTGTAGGATTGAGGATAAGGGTTCTCGATAGGATAATATGCTTTGTGAACTGTCACTTGGCTGCACATCTGGAAGCAGTTGTAAAGCGGAATAATGATTTTAATCACATATTTACAAACATGGTCTTCAGCCGGTCTTCAACCCTAACTGCTGCTGGTATGGTGCGACTCCTGTTTTTCTGTTGCTCTCTTGCCTCGTCCACATTTATTTCTGCTACTTTAAATTTCTGGTTTGCCATTGTTCATATTTATTGCAGCTGGTGTCTCAACAACCACTCAAACACTTAAGGGTACAAATGTATGTTTCTATTTTATCTGGGTCATTATGTTTTACTTGACCATATTTACTAGCTATAAGCAATTGCTTAAAGTGTCTTGCGGTTTTCCCAGGCTGTAAGTGCCAACACTGAGGACTCAAAGCCTGAACTATCAGAGGCAGATATGGTCGTGTTTCTCGGCGATTTTAACTACCGGCTTTTTGGTATATCTTATGATGAAGCGAGGGATTTTGTTTCACAACGAAGCTTTGATTGGCTTAGAGAAAAGGATCAGCTTAGAGCAGAAATGAAAGCAGGGAAAGTTTTCCAAGGAATGCGTGAAGCACTCATCGGATTCCCTCCTACTTACAAGTTTGAGAGGAACCAACCTGGTTTGGGAGGTAAAATTGTTTCAGCTTATTGGTTCATGGGCCTTGGCCTCCCTGAAAAATCTCCAAAATGGTCGTCTTTTTTTTTTTAAAATGTGAATACTAGTCAGTTTCCATATATGTATATTCAGTTATTTTTACGTATCATTATTCATTCTGGATATTCCGTCACACATTTTCTTCACAGGATACGACTCTGGGGAGAAAAAGCGTATTCCTGCTTGGTGTGACAGAATAATATTCCGTGACAGTCGGTTGGCTTCGGTTTCTGAGTGCAGCCTGGAATGTCCTATAGTCGCATCAGTTTCACAGTATGGCTTGAACTAAGAATTTTGGATACATTCTTTCATCTTATTTCTTTATATTTAATTCCTAGAAAACCCACTAGGTTTATCTCTATATACACTCCTGTTCTCTGCTGTTTCAGAATTAGCACATATAATCTTGATATATTATTAATGATTAGAACATTTCAACTTGAAAGCTAAGGGCCAAAGTCAATAATTTATAACATATGGAATTGCATAGTCATGGGAGGCAAACATTGCTAATTCTGAACAGATGAAAATAGAGTGTGTTAAAGTAGACTTCATGGGTTTTAGCAATGTACTAGCAAAGTTCTAACATTTGTTCTGCATGTGTTGAGGTACGAGGCTTGCATGGACGTGACAGAGAGTGACCACAAACCCGTTCGTTGCAAGTTCAATGTCCAAGTTTCCCATGTAGACAGATCAGTGAGGAGACAAATATTTGGGGCAATTATTAACTCCAATGAAAAAGTTAGGAGTTTGCTTGAAGAGTCGCGTTACGTTCCGGAAACAGTTGTTAGCACAAATGACATTGTCCTTCAGAACCAGGACACAGCCATTCTTGGTATTACCAACAAGTGCACCAAGGAGAAAGCAGCATTTTCAGTTATTTGTGAAGGTCAATCAATCATGAAGGATGATAGCGAAGAGATTGAATATCGTGCCAGAGGTTGCAATGCCTTACCTCGATGGCTCGAGGTAGCTTCTCCATTATAGTTTGTTGTCTGTCCTCTGGAAGCATACGAACTTCTCTCTTGTCCGCCATATTTGGGCTTATCTGTGCTCTTTTTGGTACAGGTCTCACCATCTTCAGGCATAATTAAGCCTGAGCAATGCGCGGAAGTGGCCGTGCATCACGAAGAATTCCATACTTCGGAAGATCAAGTTGATGGCATCCCACAAAACTGGTGGTGCGAAGACACACGCGATAAAGAAGTCATTTTGAATGTCATTGTACAAGGCAGCAGTTCAACTGCTGTGAGAAATCACAAAATCACTGTCCGTCACTGCTTCTCAGCCAAGGGCGGACGTTCAGATTCAACAAAATTGGGCAGCAGTTCTAGGAAAAATTGAGCTCTAGAAAACAAATCAGCCACATCTTCTTACTCGGCCGATGATTTGTGAAATTAATTTTGTACCTGAGAGTAAAATAAAAAATTTGACCGTGGAAACTAGAGACAGTATCGGCCGCTGCTACAAGCAACACTGAAGAAACTCATTCTAGTGCTATTCCTTCTTAATGTAAATAGATTGCCATCTTCAAACTTCAACACTACAACTAAGTTGGAGAAAGCTAACAATTTTGAATAGATTCTTAAATTGGAACCGTTAACACTACTGTTTAATCAGCATTTCTCTAATCAGTTCTCTCATGCCTTTCAAATAATAACTGCGCCACTGATGAGTCTATATTTCATAAATCATCCACAAGTTGATTCCAGAGATACCTTCTTCATCCAATAAGTTATGGAATCAGAACTGTGAAGCTGAGTTTTATAATTGATTCTAAAGAGAATTTGACAATAAACATTCTTAAACACAGGATTCAAGATTGCTTGCTTTTGAGCTTTGATACAATTTGCAATCACTGGATGTAAATCGGCTGAAGTGGATGGCTAAACTCCGAAATCCAAGGATGAGAAGATAAAAACCTGTTTTCAGCTGCAGAATTGGATTGCTCCATTTTCACCTGTTCATTTTGTTCCAGCAAAAGCAACATCCTAGCTCACCTTCTTATAGATACATGTATACTTCATTATTATTGCAGCATGAGAATCACGTAGCTATCTTACAGGATAATAGAGAACAGCATGCCAGATGAATTCTGATGCCCTCATAACGCGTACATTCTTTTATATTCACTGTCCAATATTTCCTGTTCTGATACCATAGACATAGAATAAGAATGCGACCGACTCTCCCTCCTCATGCTCCTCCTCATCCTTGACTCCTCTATTCTATGCATTATCACACAGTAGCACATGGATCCGATAGTTGCCAGCATGATTGTACCGCCAATTACTGTTGCATAAATTGCAAGCCATCTTGACTTTTTACCCACCACCACATAAGTGAGAGAAATAAATGCAATTGAAATGAAAAGGCATGCCAGCCACATGAGTTTGTTAATGAAAAAGACCAGCTGCTTCTTTGCCTTTTGTTCAATAACCACAACAGATGTTTGGACTACCACAACTGCAAGAGAGATGAACAATGCCAGACTGTCAAACACGAAGAAGATTAAGAAAGCTGGAAATTTTGCTATATGGGCTTGCCCGAGAGATGTCCCTTTTTCATCTTGCTCAACATATTGGCCAGGCACAGTGAAAATGGCTGCGAAAGCAACAGTGGCTATGAGAACAGCCACAATAGTAGCATTGTTTATAGCATTGTTGAGGCCGCTAATGTGAAGTTTCTTTAACCTTTTGGCAATCCTCTGGACCCTGAAACCTGTTTGACGAGTTTGTTGAAGCTGGGTCTGGACGTCATGTTTTATATCACTGACAGTTTGCTTAAGTTGCTTCGCTGGGTTTTGCGGTTTTCCGAGATCCTTAGAATTGAGTGCCCCAGCTTCTTTCAAAAGGGTCAAAATTTCTGGATTATCAAGTTTTTCAGCAACGTCAAGTGGGGTATCTCCAGCCTTCTCCATTGCATTGATATTGATACCTTCAATTGCTAACAAACAACGTACATTCTGCAATTAAATGAAGTCAAATCTCACTAGAAGCAGCAAAAGACAAATGTATGTAAATTATGTACTGGTCAGTTTAGATGACAAATTCTTTTTCATATGTAGGTAATCAATGGCAAATTGCCAAAGACAACATCATATTCTTATTGCAAATCAAGACATAATAGTCAGTTCCAATGCATAATAAAATGCTGAACTATATTCTCCAAAGATATATTCTGCAGATAAAATGTGACGCTAAATGAAAATCTGTTTCCCTATTGACATTAAAATAATCACTTCAATCTACAAAATGATACAGTCCCTCCAGAAGTGATTAATCACAGAGCAACGGAAGTTGGTTATATTCCGAGGAAGATCAGACAAGATAATGGGATGTATTTCATGTCATAATATAATATACGCTAGAGCAGCTAACACATGTAGCTTCCTTGCCACCTAAAAGAAAAGGTGTAACCCACAATCTTGCATAGAAGTTTTCCTGTTTAGTCCACAATTAATTCAATCAGAGACTATGTCCCTTCGAGAAAGCTTCTTTAAAAAACAATAATGCTCCATAAACATAGCAAAACTGATGCTCTAAAGAAAGCTAGCGGAACCAGGATGATTGATTCTATACTAACTTTAAATCTCAAGCTACTAAATCAATGTTCTGTCTGGTAAAGAGACGGGAAACCACTATATCAATCACAGCCCCTTTTGTTTTTTTATTCAATTTGATGGGTTGACAAGATAAATTCCATCTGCAAAATGCAAAACTCTCGCTAAAGGGAAGGGAAACTGAATTAGACTAACAATGCATTCATCTTGGGTGTGTACCTAAGAATCCAAACCAAGTGATCCCATTAGGTACTGAAGACCGTGGTGATGCGTTACACATAATTGACACCAAGATCAATGGTTCTGGTAGCTATATTTGATATCAATATCCGATGATTTGGGTATTGGATCTCGGCACATAAATTAATTGCTTTTATATCAATCTATAATGGGTCGAGAAATGGATCTTTCTCTTTCATAAAAAAAGTATTATGGGAGCAATCAAGTTGAATAACCTCTTATCTACTTTTGTTGATTGTAAACATACTCGCAATCCTTCTACCTCTCGATTTCAAGGGCAAACAATTGTTATGTGTCAAACACAACAGTAGTCTAGTAGATATTAGTTTGTTGTTTGTGCTGTGTTAATTTAATATATCTGCAATAAGAGATAGTATTTTAGTGTTTGTGTATTTTGTGTATTTAAGTTTGTTAGTGTACTTGTGTAGGGTTTTGGTAGATAAGACTGTTCATAGAGTTAGTTATTGTTGCCTATCAAAAGAAGTTTATGTAGGAGACAGTTCTTGCTGTAGAAAGTAACCGTTTTGTGATCTTATTTAATCCAAATTAAATGAAGAAGAAAGGAAGCAAGTATCTCCAGAAAAATTAGACTCTAAAGAGATCAAGGGTTCTCTGCTTCAGACAGCCCATAACCAGGAGATTGAAGGGTTCTCTCTTAATTAGTCATTACCCAAATAACCACAAAATGAGTCCTTTCCCATAACTGATCATACCAACAATCAATTTTTCTTCACAAAATTCACTAGAAGGAAATATATAATCAGTTATGAACTGCAAAGTCTCCAAAATGTGCTGCCAGCATTAATCATGAGAATGAAAGCTACAAAAATGAATATGCACCTGACTACGGCCCTTCTTAATGGCTATATGCAACGCTGTGTTTCCTTTATTATCTTCCAAATTTGCAACAGAAGAATCATACTTTAATAATTCAAGCACTATCTCCTGATTTTGTCCTTTGACAGCCATGTGTAGAGCAGTTTGTCCTTTCTTATCAGTCCTAAAGCCAGTGCTTGGGTCTTTGGCCATTAGGGACTTCACAACTTCCACATGCCCCATTCTAGCCGCTGAATGGAGAGCAGTCTTACCATTATTCCGCGCAATTTTAACTAGATTTGAATCTGTTTCCAAAAGGAGATCTACCACATCAGAATGACCTTGAGTGGCAGCTGTATGCAAGGCGGTTGTACATGATAAATCTGTGGTCATGGCCAAGTTGGGGAAAGCATGCAAGAGTTCCTTCAGCACCTCTGCAAGATTTTCAAGGGATCATCAAAAAGGAAAACTAGAAGCAATGAAATGAAACAAATTAAAAAAAAAAGTAAGGAACCCTTTCAAGAAACTTGACTGCTCAATCTTGGATTACAAATAAAGGAGTTTCTTAAAAATCGTATAATTAACAGTTATAGCACCAAATCAGGCCAAAGGCTTGTTGGAGAGATCAATGTTACCCAAATCGTGCAAAATGATCGAGTGTTGCCCCTAAGGTAGAGATCCTAAATTTCAATTTTATCCTTTTCTAAGTAAACCCGGACTCATGCACTGAAGGTGGCTGCAGAAGATCAACGTCAGCATAAGACCAAACCGATATCCGGAAAAGATGAAAATGGTCCAAGATAGAGAAAATGGGAGAATTATTTCATAGTCAACTTGACCATTACTGGTACAGGACATGAACTGGTTTCGGTTGACTTGAGTTGAATATTCATAGAGCTAGAAATTTTGGTTAAAATTAATTCAACTTATGTTAATTGAATAAGATTGTAAACATAAAAACAACAAATGACAGATAAGCAACTCTAAATACTCAGGTGATTTTCAAAATGAAATTAAATAGAATGTTAATAATCGATTTGAAAACAAACAGGTTTTGACCTCATGAGTCGTAGGAACAACTAAGCAGATTCAGCAAACCAAGTTTTCAAAAGAAATTCATCAGTATATTTGCTACTCAGCCAAATAATATTAATAGCGAGAATTGAGAAAGTAATAGTTTGATCAAGTCATACCCAAATGACCCTGCTTTGCTGCAACATGGAATGGATCATACCCATTTCTAGCTGCAATAGAAGCAGACTCAAGGTCCATATAGCCTAACATCTCTACAACTATTCCAACGTTTCCACTCTCAGCAGCAGCATAAAGCGCAGTTTCCCCTTCTTGATTCTTAACTGATAACAAATCCTTTGCTTCCTTTCCATCACAATTCTGAAGAATCTCTCTGACTCTAATCAAATTCCCAGCTCGAGCTGCCAAATGAACCTGTGTATCACCTCTCTTACCAGGTGACTCCTTGGTTTTCTTCTTCTCACCACCGCCGATGAAACTGAGCTGTCTCTCCATCACAGCGCGAAAATTCTTCTGCTTCTCAACAAACCCACGGAAACTTTTCTGTTTCTCCAGTGCTCCGCGAAAGCTTGGGTGTTTTTCCATCACACCCCGGGAAGTCGACTGATTTTCTGTTCCACCGCGAAAACTCGGGTGTTTTTCCATCACTTTCTGCTGCTTAAAGCTTTGCTGTTTCTCCATTGTTCGCATCTTAAAACTTGATTGTTTCTCCATGATCAACTTTAAACGAATCCTTAGATTCAAATTGAAATTATGATTCTTCGAATTAAAAAAATCCCGAAATCATTGCAGCTTCTCTATGAGAATAGAATAAACCGTCATCCATCAGCGCATCTTGATAGTAGGATTTCAAAGCTTCAAAACGATGTTTCTCTTTCAACATAATCAAGCATGAACAACTGAAGAAAACACCTAGCTTAACACATCTAGAAGATCATAATATTTCCTTCCCATACCCAAAAAAAAAAAAAAAAAAAGGGAAAAGAAAAGGAAAATTTTCAATCTCAATAAAAATAGCCCCCGCCAATCAGAGAAGAAAGTTGGATTAACAAGCATCTTTATGAGCCATAAAATTGAAAGAAAACCCCCCAATCAACGACTGCACATAAAACCGATGAAGCGGAGAAATATACCAGAATATTGAGCTCTAAAAAGGGGAAACGGAAAATCCCAAGGGACACAGACAGAGCCAGTTTCCCTGAAATAGAGAAGGAAGAAAGCAATTTCCGAGAAAGTGAGAATCCAAGCTTGGAGTAGCAAATGCCAGTATCTTCTTCTGGTAAAGCTTTATGGATTATCGATTTATCATCAACCAACTTTTTAGCTTTTCTATTTATTTTGTTTAATGTGAAAATAATGAAGGAGGCTTTGTTTTTTATGTCATGTGGGATGGGATGGCCGAAAATGGAATCTTATTATTATTATTATTATTATTATTATTATTATTATTATAATAATATAAAGTTAATTTTTTTTATTTAAATGTGCTTTCTTTTATAAATAAAAATTTGCTTTTTCAAAACAATTTATAATGATTTAATAGATAAAATTAACTATTAAAATATTAATAGAATAGATAAGTTTTAGGGATAATTATAAAAAAAATCTTGTGGTTATAAATAAAATTCTTGTGAATAAAATTATAGTTTAGTTTGTTATAAATAAAACTCTGAGATTAAATATTTTATAAATGTTGGTTTTTTTGTAAAACCGGTCCGCCTATGATAATAGGTTTGATTTGGGTTGGACCGGACAGTTTGACCGAAAGGACTAACCGAAGGTAGTTATTTTAGTTTGAATTTTGAATTCAAAATAAAAGTAAACTACCCTATATAACTTACTAATCCTAAGTGCTGGTATAAAGAAAAAGTTGACATGAATATTGTTTTTCACAAAAACAAAACAGTAAACTATTTTTGAAAGCAATTAAGAGATTAATTATCGATTCGTTTGTAATTTCCGTTCATTGCTTCGTTCTTGATTCC
>CAOJCR013027405.1:0-12629 GCA_948330485.1 Euphorbia neoarborescens | reverse complement strand
AAGAAGGTCATAAAAGGAAGAATAGTGGCAAAATTCCTAACCGGATAACCAGCGGATACAATCGCTGAAACAAGCCTAGAGTTCCCAGATGAAAAGTTGGCATTTGTGGATGTGGAAAGCCCTCAGTAGATCATGTTCATTGACAGAGCAGTAAATATCCAAGGGGTAGGGTTGGGAGTTATCATTGGCACGCCCGAAGGAGAGCTTATACCCCTCTCCAGAAGGTTAGAGTTTCCCATTACTAACAACGGTGCTGAGTACGAAGCCTATCTCTTTGGATTAGACATTTTGATTCAATTAGGAGCATAGAATGCAGTTATTATAGGGGACTCCATGTTAGTCATATGGCAGGTCTTGGGAATTGAAAGAAGAGTCACTCAAAACTTATCTAGAAGCCGTCAGAGAGTTGAGCCAGAATATCCCAATCTATCTTTATCGCTATGTTCCCCGAGATGAAAATCGAATGGCAGATGCCTTGGTCACCCTGTCATCACTTTGGGGAGGTCCAAGCCAATAGTCTTTGTGCCCTCTAATAGTAACCACAGCCATATGACCTTACATCGATAAACCCCAAGCATGCATTCTCTCAGCAGATGACAAACCATGGTTTTATGACATAGAAAATTTTTGAAGACTGGACAGATCCCCATAGACAGTGATCCTTTAGATCAAGCCACTATCCGGAAGCTAGCGGCTCAGTTCAGACTTGTAGATGGGCAGTTGTACAAATGGACAGCCGAAGGACTCCTCTTGAAGTGTTTGACCAAGGAAGAGGCCAAAGTAGTGATGCAATAGGTCCACTCTGGGGCATACGGGCCACACATGAATGGGGTATCCCTGATGAAGAAAATCTTGAGATAGGGTTATTTTTGGTCTACGATGCAAGCCGACTGTATAGCAGAGGTCAAAAGATGCCATGAATGTCAGATATACGATGGTATCTCACATCTCCCTCCCGTAGAACTCCACAATCACTCAATGCTTTGGCCCTTCTCTGCCTAGGGCATCGACATCATAGGGGAGATCCGGCCACCAGCCTTTAATGGCCATAAATTCATCATAGTAGGAGTAGACTACTTCTCCAAGTGGGTGGAAGCTGGTTCGTATGTCACTGTCACTGCAAAGAACATGTCTAAGTTTATTGAATGACAGATTTTCTCTAGATATAGGATCCCTCATCATATAGTAACAGACAATGGGGTTCAATTCCAAGGGGCAACGACAGCCTTATTCATGAAGGATGGCATTGAGCATCACCGATCCTCACCGTATAGGCCACAAGTAAACGGGGCAGTAGAAGCCGCGAACAAAAAAATCAAGAAGATTTTAAGCAAGATGGTATCCACTTACAGAGATTGGGCAGAGAAGTTGCCTTATGCCTTGTGGGGCTACAGAACTTCACTCAAAATACCGACTAGAGCTACCCCTTACTCACTTGTATACGGTATGGAGGCGGTATTACCAGTGGAGATTGAAGTAAAGTCACTACGAGTAGCCCTTGAAGCTAAACTACCAGAGACAGATTGGATCAGGGATAGATATGAACAATTGGCCTTGCTGGATGAGAAGTGTTTGCAAGCCTTAGACAAGCTGCAGCTATACTAGCAGCGAATGGCCTGAGCATACAATAAACGGGTTAAGAAGTCTGAACAATCGATGAAGCCGGGAGATCTAGTGTTGCAACATCTCAGGCCCATGCATGTAGATGCAAGGGGCAAGTTCAAACCCAACTGGGAAGGCCCTTACGTGGTAAAGAAGGTTCTCTCCAAAGGAGCAGTGACTATAATGGATATGGACGGCAACGAGTTTGTGAATCCAGTTAACCAAGACAAGCTGAAGATATATAATGTGTAGAGTCCCATAAAAAGCCTTAACCTCGCTATACCTACCCAAATAAATAAAATAAAAAAATTCCACCGGCGTGAAAACCAAAAAATGGCATCTCAGTTAAATATTTAGGACAATTTCTCATCGTAGTGAAAATCAAGGCATCCCGATGCTTCGGTCAAAAGTTAGAGTAGCTCGCTGGGGTGAAAACCGGGGCATCCCGACGGTCCAGTCAAAAGTTAGAGTGCTTCGGTACATTCATCCCATTTCAGAATCCAAATCAGAACCCCATCCATTTGCAGGTAAGGCAATGCGATTTGTGTAACCCTTTGGAGTAATTCTGGTTCCCAAATTACATTTCATCAATGTCATGTATGGATGTTTAGAACTTGTAATGAATGTCTATGTACAGTGTGATTTCAATAATGGAAATAAAACTCAAAGCAAATTCTACGTCTCTCAAATGTTCTGTCAGGCTTTCCGTATCGCATTTGCTACTCTGTTATGTATTATGATTTTTCAAAGAGAAAAAATAGAAAAAAAAGAGAAAAAGAAAAGAGAAAAGTCCACCGGGGTGAAAACCAAAAAACGTCGCTCCGGTTAAAAGGTTAGGACAATTGCTCATTAGAGAGAAAATCGGGGCATCCCGGCAATTCAGGGAAAAGTAAGAGCAGCTCGTTGAGGTAAAAACTGGGGCATCCCGGTGGTCCAGGCAAAAGTTAGAGCATTTCAGTACATTTATCCTACTTTGGAATCCAACTCAGATCCTCCCAACTGGTGCCCCGCACATCAGGAGCCCTTGACCAACAACAATATGAAAGCAGACGCATTTGCCAGCCTCGCCATGAACTTTTGATAATCTTTAATCATCATGCATGGTCGAAAGCCCGATTTATCAGAAGCAACCATGACAAGTGTTGTGCCATCATATGAATCACTCTCACAAAACCTAGAGCTCATTTTTATCCATCAATCGAAGGAGAAAATTTTGTCACCGAAGCTGTCAATTAATGAATAAAAATGAACATGTTTTTACATTCGCATTTTCTCCTGCATTACATTGGGTCAATTTCATGCAATCATGTGTTCCTTTGACTCCCATACATACACCCTCATTTCCATTTACAATTGAAGGGGATAAATTTTTTGTTACCAAAACTGTCAATTGTAAACGGAAATTCATGAGGAGGAATTCTAGCCACTTGTTTATTTCTAGCATGCATACTATGCACCATGGCCTATGGCCAAGCGATTCACTATGACTTACGGCTCGTTCTCTCTTAGCACGTGACTCACCGTGACCTACGGTTTGCATCTTTTATTTTCTCCTTTTGTGTCTCGTAGTGCTAAGCATGAATGTAGCGCTTTATATGTGCTCTATTCCATGTCTATGCACAGGTAAAATTCCCCATTCCCTAAATCATGTTCTCAAATTCTAATCCCGACTTTGATGACACGAGGGGCAGTCTGTGAGCACGGGATTTTTTCCCTAAGGCTATGATGAAAATGGAACTTTGCCAATTACTTTTATCGTTTTAAGGTTCGTTTGAGTTGATTGAGACAGACCGATGACTCCGGCAATACACCGCGAAGAATCTGAATCAAATATGTCTTTGTGAGTTTTGGGCCCCCGACCCCGGCACGGACCCGTCCTAGCCCGATAAGTCTCGCTCTAATTATTTTTATTCAATTTATTTTTATCTCTATTCTTTTTATTTATTTTATTAAATAAATAACAATGGGTGATATCTATAGTTGAGATAAAAATTAATGGGAATTAAATGAAGAAATTAGAATAAAAAAGAGATGGTTTAAACATTTTGGATGGGCTTTATGAGCATGCAAGTGCTCCAGCCCAACGGCTGGCACCTCTCCCCCTCACTTATGCATCACGCGTTCGATTCCCACAGGCAGCGTTGCTGCCAATTTTTTCATTCCATTTGCCCATTTACAAAACGATGCCGTTTTGAGTTATTAAAGAATATAACTCAAACGACGTCGTTTTCAGCTGTTTAGGAAACAAAAAAATGGGAATCAGCAGTGGGCATGGACGATTACAATAGCTGCAATTCATCTTTTCTTTTTGGAAAAAAATCAGAGAAATCACACAAACATGTAAATTTCTTTTATGATTTGATTTTCTTTCCATTGACAACATATAATCACGGAATTAAGGGGTTTGGAGTGGTTTGTTTCTATTTGGAGGGGGGAAGGAAAAAATAAAGGGATTCAACAGAAGAGAGGATCAGCCATTAACATTGGGAGAAGCTTTCTTTCTCTCTTTTTCCCTGACTTCTGACGGATAAATCGACTTCAACATTTTCTTCTTCCTTTGATTTCTTTTCGCCATTAAATGCATTAAGAGCTTTTCATCATTTCAAAAAACACGAAAGTCCATTAGCCTACTCTTTTCCTTCTCTCCACATCCTCATCTTCGTCAGTAACCATTCCCATTATCCATTTAATTCACTTTCATCATCTTCTTTACCTTCAGTAGCTTTCTTCATTTCCTTTATTTGCTCATTTCCAACTTCCTTTCCACTATTGATAGCCATTATCAACCTTCTTTCTCCTTTTCACACTTTAGACAGTCCCTGTCTTTAATCCATTTCACCACCTTTATCAACCAACAACCGTTCTCCATTAACAACTTTGGTTCTTCTTTTTCTTCAGCCCTAAAACCATCATTCAAAGCTCAAAATTGTTACCTGATCTTCGGTTTTCACATTCATCATCATCACAATTTTAAATGACTCATTTGATTCGGTTCTAAGTGGTTCATTATTGGAGTTCTGAGTCACAATTAAATAACGAAGCACTCACGAATTTTTCTGATCCGTCGCTAATCTTCGTCGCTAAAGCTGAAATTACATTATTTTAGCTAATTTCTTTAAATTTAATTTTTAATTTTTTTTACCCCGCCATTTATATGCCTAATAATTATTGAAAATACTAACGTGTTATTTTTGAATTATTTTATAGCTCTTTTTATTTTATAACTGTATTTTACATCAAGCAGATTGCACCCCCGGTACGTATTTATCACTCTTTTAATCTAAATTGTGTGTCGATGATTGCCAATAATTAGCGCGCTGTAATATTCACATCCGTGACTTAGAAATTTATATTTTTGTAAATATTTCACCTGTATTTAGAACCCGGCCAATGTCGATCTAGGACCGCTAAAACAGTCCAACGAAGGCAATTTATTCCCGTATAATAGTCTCATTTTAACTGCATGTTCCAAAAACTAAAATATGAGGCAAATAATTTTAAAAATAATTTCACCACAATCCATCCGTAAAATTAGCCAAAACTGTATTTCGGGCCACCGCGAGACCATCCTCCGGCCTAAAACGTCCGATCCAATAAAATCGCTTTGGGTCGAACGTCCCCCTAATTTGTATGATCCCGAGCTATCTTACTCCCTTTTCTTCACATGTCCATTTCAAGCATGCTGATGTGCTAAATTTTTATTTTTAAAGCAATTATAAAGGTTTTGCATACATGGATGTTACCCCGATCCCCTTTTTTTGACAAATGTATCCCCATAGGATAGTCTGTTGTGCAAGGTTGTAACCGTATGATTTTATTTTCTGCTTTATTTCCTACTTATGGATGTGCGCTCACTTAAAAAAAATTAAACTAAAATCAATCTTAAGCCATTGCAAATAAAAATATTTTATTTCTAAATATTGCCGATTTTCATAAAATCTTTCAAAAAAGGATAAATAGAAGCCTTGCCTGAACCCGATCTCTTGATCACGGTTTTGGATTCGAGACATAGGATCCGAGAAATACCGTGATAAATTCTCGATAGAGCTTGAAACCGGGTGGCGACTCCAAAATCATTTTCTAGAAATTCCAGTTTGAATTTCTTTTTGAAATTTGTTTTCCTTTGAAATAATTTCTTTTCCAAAGATCTCTTTTCTTTTAAATTATTTCATTTTGATTTTATCAAACTCCTAAGCATGCGTTCACACGCACATTTTGTTTGGAGATCCTTCCTCTGAAAGCCTCAAGTCTATAAAAGGGTCCGCCTCTTAGCGGGGGGTACTAGGAAAGGAAAATTCCACTCGCTTAGGAAATATTTCTCAAAATCATTTCACTTCTTATAAGTCAAACAAGATTTACTTGACTTTTCAAAACTTGATTTTCGAAGTCAAAATCTATTCAAACCCCTATTTTATTTTTGTCAAAAAGTCGCTGCGCTCATAAAAGGTCTCACATATTTTTGATCCAATTCTGTTTTATGTGTATAAAGTTGTTCCTTTTAATTTTTCTGGCAAACCCGAGGCAAAAAAAGTAAATGAAAATGAGTTGATGCTCTTTATGAGGGCGAGGGATGACATCTAACCCCGTATGGGTAAATTTGTGCTTAATGCACTGATGTCGAGGGCTAGGCGAGCCCAAGGAGAGCTGGGGCTTGGGAGATATCGTCACTTGGATTTCCAACTTTTTACAGACCCCGGCGTGCACTCATTGGATGGATCCTACTTATAGCAAACCCATTAGCCTCGACACCTTATAATATATACTTCCCCTTGATGTAGGGCATCGACACATCTCACCAGCACCGCTAGATGCCCTGAGATTGGAGGGCATGGAATATGGTGGCACTTTTGTGACTTTCAGTCTCCAAAAGGAGGATATTTTGGCAAAGTTAGACGCTATGCATATGCATAACATCCAATGGATGACTAAGATGGACTCGTGGCGCGCTAGATTTGATACGGAGTGTGCAGAGATACTTCATGAGGTTACGAACCTTAAAGCATTCACCTCCAGATATTATGCAGAGGAGGGCTGGTCGTATCCACCACCACCACCAGGCTCTTGAGGTATGTGAGTTCTCCCTTTTCTCCCTACACTTATTACACGCGCTCTATTGCACTTTCAGGAGTAAGTGCTTTATAGGTGTGGGGTGGGAAAGAGAGTCTCTCTTTATTATTTTATATTTCCGTATTATATGGTGTATGCTAGTTTAGGTGTTTTGGTTTGCTGGTTTTGAGGCCTGAGTTTGCTGAATATTGCCAATTTTGTATGTTTTCTTGGCTTGTATGTTTAGTTTAATTTCTTTGTGTTTTTCCTTTTGCTGTGCTTTATATGTTTGAATGCTAGATTTTTGGGATAATTGTTTTGATATTGGGAGTTCTGTAAGTGTTTGGCTACCTACGACGTTGAGCTTCATTGTTTGTTTTTATGTTGATGATCTGGAATATCTGGGTATGGATTCTAGGATTTAGCCTGTTTTTACTGATTAATTGTTCCGAACAACCTTCTTTCATGAAAACAATAGGGGTAGTCATATGCGGTGGATCGGTCATTTACTGTTGTTTCCATGCCTGAGTTAGAATAGTTGATAGGAACATAGAATGAGCAAAAGTAACACTAAAAACACTACTTTTCTTACTCTTTTAAACTTTATAGTGAGGACGTCTTGAGCCAGCAGAAACCCATTCACTTCGGGTCCTAATCTTTCTAAGAGTCAGTCAGTCTTGGTATGCTAGATCATAGAACTTGGTGTGGTCATTGCACTTGGCTCTAAGCAGGACTTAGGATGTGGAGACCATTAGGATTAACTGCACATGCATACACACCTTTTTACACATCTTTTTGATTTAACCTTTTGATCCTAACTTATGCTAATTAGCCCGTAGAACCCCTATATTTGAGCTTTAGCTTTTTTTTTCTTAACCACCTTACTAGGCGCAAGCCTAAAAGCAACAAGCCCAAATCCTTTCACATTAACTTAACCTTTCTACCCATCCTCGCCTCGGTTGTAAGTTTAAATCTTTTTGGTGAACTTCAAATTTCTATCATTGGGTGTGTTTCTTCAATTCTGAACTTTAAGTCTGTCAAATTCTTCTTGAATGTCTGTTTTACTTAAAAAAAATAGAAAAAAAAGAAGAAGAAAATATTCAAAAATAAAAAAATATGTTATTCAGTTATCTTTATGTTTCTTCGTGAGATAAGTTAGCAAATTTTCTTGTGTTGTTTGGGTGGGTTCCTAATAAATAAAATTCTATAGAGCTTTCACGGTTTATCAGAGCTAAATTAAGTTACAAATTTTTACCTTGGATTCTGATGGAATTTCCACCTGTTTGTTTCTCCTTGTTATCTTTTGTTTCTCGTTCAGATTTCTTCGTTTCTTCTTTCTGAATATAAGATATGTTCATAAATAGGTGTGGGGTATCGTCCTTTCTCTTTTGTTCATTCATTACTTCAGTGTTTGGTTCCTACTGTGTTGGTTCTCATGTTCTTCATTATGTAGACCCGTGGCTAACAAGATTCTTATTTGAACTTTAATTTGAGGGGTAGTAAGACTAAATTGACTTTTGACATACCTAACCCTTAGCCTCTACACATTACAAGCCTGATAAGTTCTCTGATTTTTTTTCCTTTCTTTCCAAAGACTGCACCAAGATTGCCATTAGATCGCTATGTGATGCATGCTTAGCTTTGAATGATAGAGTGTTTTTATTCTTTTCACCCTCTTGAATTTTGAGTGTATTGAGTGATATTCTGTGAGATGAACTTACATAGCCTCTCACCATTCCTTTTCGTTTGACTGATATTGAGCATGTGGAACAGTAGTACTTATATCTGTTATCTGTAGATGACTATTGTTATTGTCTGGATTGATTTTGCATGTTTAAGAATGCTGAGTCGGCATAGTCAAACCTTAGGTGGTTTGCAGGTGAGAATTGGTTTCTGTATTCTGTAGTTTAGATTATTTCCTTGAGGGCAAGAAAAGTTTTAGGTGTGGGGTAGTTCATAAGGTCGATTTCGACCATATATCCCGAGCATTATGGAACCTTGATTTTAGATTATTTGACTAGATTTCAGGCATTCTTGTGTTGTTTTATGTACATTTTTCATGTTTTGTTTGAGTTTGTGTTTATTTTTTGTTTTTATGTGTTTTCTACGTTTTGTCTATTTTTAGGTCCGAGGTCATTAAGAACGAGGATTTGTGGTTATCTGATTCGTTCCTTGAGTTTTGAGTGTAGGATTTCGAAGAAACCGATGATGATAAGGCGTGCTTGGAAAAAGATATTTGGAGCTACTTTTGCTGGAGCTGGGAGCTGAATCCAGAGTTGAGCATAAAAGGTGAATTCAAGTTCGTGATTCAAGCTTTTCAACGGATCAAATATCGCGTAAATCGGAGATGGAACAGAGAAGTTACGAGGGAAAGAAGTTGTTTTATTGGCAGAACTCGATGAGCTGCCCCGGAACTCGTCGAGTTGAGCGAAGTTTGAAGAATGAATTTGGGCAGAACACAACTCGCCGGTGAGTTGTAGTAACTCGGCGAGTTGCGGGTTCAAACTCGCCGAGTTGGCTGTTCAACTCGGCAAGTTACAACTATTTTCAGGGTTGCATTTTTTTGTTTCTTTTCTCTCTTGTTTGTAACATATATAAGGGATAATTTTAGGGTTTTATGAGTTATCTTTTGTTATATTCTTGAGAACTAAGAACCCTAGTTCCTATTGCGACTTTGTATTTGGAATTTGGGTTGATTAAATTGAAAGCGTCTATTTGGAATCTTCAACTTTTACAGATTATTGATTCGTTCATACGAGTGAGTAATCTTATAGAGAATCCCCTTTGCGTTTCGTTTCGCCAAAGCCAGAGACCACCGATTCAATAACGAGTTTGACTAAGATCTTCTTAACTCAATCTTCATCTTTAACACGAGTTGTGTTCTACTAGGAAATTGCATGCAATTGTATTCTTTTATATTTCTTCCATACTTACTGATTTAGTCTTGCCATTGATATTAGGGTTTATGCTTGTGGGTTGATTGATTGGTTTGCATTGGTTTTGATTAGCCTCGTAATCTTGATTATATTATTGATTCATATCTGTTTCGTGATCCAGCCAGACAACTGGAAAAATAGGGACTAACAATCCTACTGGACTTGAGCGAACTTAGTTTCTGGATATTAGAACTAGGAAGGCCATTCGGACAACCTTACCTTATGTGCTTCGGATAGTAGTAGTTGCTATGGAAACCTTGCATTGACTTCAATTTAATCGCTTGCATTACATTATTTCTTGATTGCTATATTGGTTGATAAGGACCCATTTGCATTATCATTCATAGGTCGATAGAACATCGATTGGCTTTCCGTTTACTTTCGGATCAAAGGATTGATTTGACAATTCAACGTAATTAGTTTTAGATTAGTGTAGTTTAGATTTAAATTCAGAATTATTGATCCGCCTATAACACGCTTAAACCCTAGATTATTGCACGTAGAAATAATTTTCTCTGTGGAATCGATACTTGGACTTCAAATCCAGATTTATTACTTGACAATGACAGGATACATTGCCCTAGAGTTAAGCGATCAGCAATATTAATTATTGTTCTAAATCTATAGCACTACTGACGCTGCATCATGAGCTCACCTATATCGAGAAATTGATTAGAGTTCAACCTGACTCGGGCAAGATACTGTGTATAGAGCTTCGATGCTTCTGGATGGTACACCTAAAGGGAGGTATCGAGTAGCACTTCCATACAATTTTGTTGATGTTTCTCCCCACCATATTCTTCTCAATCAGGGGTAGTGACATCCACCTAGTTCTTCTCCATACCTTGGAGGTTCTCTTCGAGGTGCGGGAAAAGAACTAGGAGCTGGAAATTCTCAGTAAGACATATTACTGCTTGGACCTTTGCACTTATGGTTTGTAGAAGGTGCTGAAGGCTCCTTACTTTTTCATCTTGGTTAGTACCCGACCATCAGTTTTCAAAATTTTTCCAAATTCATTCAACTGTTGTATTAATTCCCTTCTTCTTCAAACTTTCTTCTTTCAAGATTTATGTGTTTGAGTATTGCATATTACATCCAGCACACCTGTATGACATTCCTGTGGCTGAGCTGGAGGTCCTTACTGAAAGGACCAGGCCTTTAGTGATGATGAATAGGATCCTGGAGTGTCCAAGATAGAGATATAGAGTGGTTCTCTAAGGTTGACTCTATGATCTGATCCTGTCTTCGGTAACTAACAGATTAGTATTTTAAAATAATTTTTTAGGTTTCAGGATAACCTTTTTTAACATTTTTTACTCTTTTTTGTACTAATTGCAGACCCATGGAGGTGCACTGCTAATACTTCAATAGCCTTTAATATTAAGGATATGGTTTATGATTGCTACTTTGTGCTTGAATCCCTGTCCTCCTTGGAGTGGTATTTATGGGATCAAGTATTTAAGTGATGATCTAAGACTCACCTCTCCTCCTCCCCACAATATTCTCTTCTGGCCTCATCTATCAGGAGGTGAGGACCCCGATAATCTAGAGGGCCTAGGGTATATAACGGAGTCTACAGATGGTGAGTACTCTGAGGTGCTATCCCAGCTACTACCCTGGGCTATATAGTACGTATCTTTATTCAATTTTTATTTTTTCTTATTTTTTTCCTTTATTTGTTTACATTAACTTTTCTATTCATTAGTATGGTTTATCTTACTTGAAGAATCGAACAAGCGGAGAGCGCTTGGGTCCCGTATCATTGCAAGTGATTATATTGATGATAAGGTGATGCCAGGCACTCCTGTAACTCCTAGGGCAAGGTCAGCTAGGCGGGCCAAGGTGACTCCATCTTGTGGGCCCCCTACTGTTGTTGCTACTTTTCCAGCTACTTTTACTGCTGCCTAAGTCCCTAAGGTCTGAGTCACCACTTTGGTGACTCTTCTATATGCAAACTTCTATTTATAGTGGGTTGACACCTCCTATGCCCCCTCTGAGATTGCCTCACTATCCACATCAAGTGCAGCTGACATATATCATTGCTCCTTATGTGAGTATTTTCTCTCCCTCTCTTTATATCTCACGTCCATCCTTATTTTAAAGGCTAGCTGTGATGAGATGGTGTGCGTATCAATAATCGCAATATCTCTTTGGAAGTTCATCAGTCGAAAGAACATCTTGATAGCAGAAAGTTTCTACATTTTCCAATTAAGAGCACCTGTCTTTTTGGAGTCTAAAAAATATTTAATGATGTTATAATTACTATTTTTTATTACTGTCTATTTGTATAGGTAGGAAACCTAAGAAGATCCGAAAACTAATGCTGGACCGACAACAGGTGTAGTGGGCTAGCAGAAACCCTAAATTTTTCATGGTTATAGTTTTCAAAACTTAACATAATTTTAGACTTTGATAAACACAAAGATCAACTCCGCCTAGACTGTGTGTTTAGCCGGTCCCAAGCCCGGATAAAGGAGGAGGGTTGTGGTAGGTGGCAACCAACGTAAAACTTTTGCCATACACTTATGATATGAATCCTAATGATATAAACATGGGGGCGTCCTCTACTTACGACGCGCTACATCGGAACCCGGGTGTAGTGTTAAATGAGCAAGGGCGTAGGGCGTTCCCCGAATACGACGTGCCATGTCGACGCCCGGATATGGTGCTAAATAAGCAAGGGTCCTCACATCATGGACAGATATGGGTAAAGAAGCTAGTCCAAGGGTTGGAGGGTGGTAGTACTGGAGGGAAGGTAGATAGTAGAAGGACCTATAGAAAGAGGGATAAACAGAAGTCTATAAAGAGGAGTGTTAGAATCGGTACATGGAATATAGGTTCGCTAACTGGTAAATTAATAGAGCTCGTGGATACAATGAGTAGAAGGAGAGTGAATATAGCTTACATCCAAGAGACTAAGTGGGTTGGAGAGAAAAGCAAGGAGATTGGAAATACGGGTGCTAGATTGTGGTATACGGGTAAAGAGCGAAATAGAAATAGAGTGGGTATTATTCTAGATAAAACTTTGAAAGATGCAGTGGTAGC
>CAOJCR013026796.1:0-11636 GCA_948330485.1 Euphorbia neoarborescens | reverse complement strand
GGGCTCTCTCTTATGCTTTCTTGCATCCTGGTAGGTCTAGACTTACTTGGAGTAGAGTCATTGAGCATGATTTGCGATATTTACAAATATCAAAGGAGCTAACCCAAATTCGTACCGAATGGAGACAAAGGATTCATGCGGCCGACCCCAATTAATTTGGGATTAAGACTTGAGTTGAGTTGAGTTGAAGGATGATTCTCTTGGAGACCTCAAACCTTTCTCATATATTGACTCCATAATGTAGTGTAATGTCGTAATTATTTCTTTTTCTGGTTGACAAAGAAATGTCATTCTCGAAAAACGTGGTTATTACTTGGAGGAGGTGAAGCATCATATAAAAAGAAACTTAATGATGGAAAATAAGTATCTGTCAATCAAATTGCATGGCATTTAAAGTGACTTTGGTGAAATTGTCTTGAGCATAGTTATTAAAATCGTACGATTCACGATTCGAATCGTACGATTCGATACAATTTGCAACATTTTCGATACATATCTATAGGGTGAATCATTTATCCTTGAATCTTACGATTCACTACCAATTCGGTATCGATTCATCCGATTCGATTCAGTACCGATTCATCCAATTCCTCTGATTCATAAAATTTGGTTTAGTTTCAGTTGAAATATTATGCGAAGAGAATTAAACGGCATAGCCAATTCAGGAAATATAAACATTAGAAGAAATTTAAGCTTTAAATAGAATATTAAAAAAAAAAAGAAGTCGTTTATTTATGATAGATATTAAATGAGAAAAACATTAAGTCTTTCTTACTTGCCAAGAGTCAAAAAATAATTAGCATTAATAAAAAATAAATAATAACAAAAAAAATATAACTTTTCTACTTATTAAGACATTAACGTTAATTACTCAGATTCGTATTCAACAATAAAAAGAATTAACGTTCATTTGGTTCTAGTTTCAGTTATTCTTAAACAAAATAAAAATAAAGCAAATCAACATATCACATTAGAAAAATAAAAAAAAAAAAATTAAAGAACACAATTATTTGTGAGGTTTATTTATTTAAAATTGTTATTAAACCTACGAATTATAATATATATTTTATTTTGGTAATATTGTGAATTTGAAGTGAATCTTACGATTCGGTTCGAACCGAATCTCGATTCCCGATACATAAAATTAGGATTTCGATTCACGAGTTGAATCTCGATTTAATAACTATGGTCTTGAGTAGGAGCTAGTAGAGAGCAGAAACAATAAGTTATCCTGCAATGATGAGAAGTTGAAACTCGTCCATAAACATGGGGTGAAGAAAGAGAGAAAAAGTTGTTGCAGGCCACCATAGAATTGTCAATGATGAGTTTTTTTGGAACCTGCATATGAGATGTCGATGTAATAGCCCAGAGCTTAAGTAACTCATAGAAAGAGGTGAAAATAGTGTCATCCTATAACTTTTCGGTATGCCCTCTAGCAGTTCTGGTTTCTTTTTCCTTGTAAATGTGTTTGCATCTACTGTCTCTGAACATGACTTCTATTCAATTTTAAACTTATCAAAGCCATGAATTGTCAAATTGTTTAATCATGATTGTACCTTAGAGTGATTCCCAATTCTAAGACAGTAATATCAAAGTGTAGGGCTTAAGCCACCATAGTAATTGTAATATTAGCTAACTCTGAATTCAATGTCAGTACACTACAAATTCTTTATAAATTGATGTTTCAAAATAATCTTCAGTGTATTTTCTTCTAATACTGACGGGGCAACTTTTCTCTTGATTGTGAGCCCATTGGTCGCTAGCGAAACTGTGCAATACCATGGATATAAGATTCTGAAACTTATGTTATTCGCTTTTTCCATTTCCCTGTTCATATTTTAATGGTGGGATCACCTAAATGGATACATCATTCTATTAGCTGTTCTTTTATTTTGTTGTTTACAGTAGTCATTAGATAATCTTACGCTTCTTATATACAACTTGAGCCTCTGATTTTTTACTTTCTTTTCTGAATGTCTTTCTTTTTTTTTTTCTTTTTTTTTTCTTTTTCCTTTCCTGTCTTAGTTGAAGACGTGAAGTGTTTCAATTTAGTATAGTAGAACTTACCAACTGAAAGATGTATCTCTTGCCTCACATTACAATAATTGTGGCTTTGCAGCAAACCTTTTGAGCAGGTGATACTAGATTATGACTACACATTTACAACACCTTATTGTGGAAGTCAAACCATTGAACTGGAACCACAGCAGGTACGTATTGGTCTTTGTTTAGGTACATTTTGATTATTTTTTTCTGTCAGTCTGGCTGTCACTATCTCTTTGCTTCGATTATATTATCATTTTCGATACTTAATATGGCGCTGCAATGTTTTGAATCTTCATAAACTGGATTTGTACTTTGTAATATATCTTATTTTCCATGAGCACAATGGAGTGGTTGAATTAGAGTTTATGAGCTGGGTTTTGAATTTCTGATTGTATTGTCAATATCAACTTAATATGTAATAGATAGTGATGGTACATGCTCTGGTGTTTTTATCAGAATGGAAGTACCCAAATTTCAGAAACAAGCTCAATTTGTTGGGAGGACTGCAACGAGCAAATTGATATCATTGCTTTGACATCAAAAGAGCCCATTCTTTTCTATGATGAGGTAGTCAAATCTTATTATACAAAAATTGATCATTGCAAAGTTCCAAATATTTATCATGCTCTTGGTATGTCTATGACTGCCACGATGATGATATTCTGTTTTACGTCACAGGTAGTCTTGTATGAAGATGAGCTGGCAGATAATGGGGTGTCGCTTTTAACTGTGAAAGTGGTAAGTACTTATTGAAATGGTTGTTTTCTAAATGCACTTTTTTGTGGAACTTCTGTGTAATGAAGACTTAACACTGGTTTTGCAGAGAGTCATGCCAAGTTCTTGGTTTCTTCTTTTGCGTTTCTGGGTGAGTTGTTTGATCTTGTCCTTGATCTGTAGGTCCATTTCTAAATACGACATTTACTCATGCAGGATTTTCTCTTCACCTCTCATGTTGTATACATGTTTATATGCATGAAAGAATGTTTACATGTTTGAGTTCAAAAATACTACGCATTTTCCATAATTACAAAAGAAATATAGTCCACGGTCTCTTAGAAATTACATCATTCCACTATTTTCCCTTATTTGACTGAACCCATTTTTTCATCTGCAAATACCTTTTATGGTGTCTTATCTTATCTTGTTTTCATTTGTTTTTTTGCTTATGGCCACAGCTTAGAGTTGATGGAGTCTTGATGAGATTGAGGGACACCCGCATGCACTGTGTTTTTGGGGATAATTGTAATCCTGTCGTTCTTCGAGAAAGCTGCTGGAGAGAAACCACCTTTCAATCTATTTATGCTGTAAGCTCTCTCTCTCTCTCTCTCTCTACACACACACACACACACACACACACACACACATATATGAAGATCTATATTTGTACATGATTTTTTTTTTTACAATTATGGACTCATATTATTTGCAAAAGTATGCACATACAATGGATTAGTTGTCATTTTACCTTCAAAATTTCTTCGTCTACTAAAGGATCTACTGTTTTTTTATTCTTTCGGGAGTCAAAATTATATTCTCCATTTGGCTTGAAATACTTCATGTGGGTTAAAATTGTAATGGTTTATGCACAAATTTTTCACATAAATTCCCATCCATGTTTCTCATTAAATTTGATAGTATCGACCAATTTATAATTCTAGGTAGACATTAATATTTTTTTTATATATTTTGTAAATAATAATTTATATTAAATATGTCCTTGTTGAGAAGCTAAAATGGACTAAAATAGAAATGTGGACTATCTTTTTGGGATGTAGCAAGTATTTGTTCTTCCTTCTATCATGGAACCATCTCTTTGTAGCTTCTGCTTAGCATGTACACTTGTTACAGCTCAAATTGTTAAGGGAAAAAAATTAATGAAAAGGATATAAAGGTGTGAAATAAGAAAAAAAAAAATCAGATGGTGAAGACAAGAGCTTGGCAAGTGAAAGGCTTAAAGTTTTGGGTTGCATCATGCATGATCAGTTGACATGATGCAAAGACTACCAATCAAAAAGAAGGATAATATACTTCTTGCCTGTCATATTATAACAGAAATTTAGCCACAAGGTAAGGTGGGTTTGTGCTTGTATCGAGTATTTCTTGGAGTCCCTGCATATTTCTACTTTCTAGAATTAAAAATTATATTGTCTGTCTCCAAGAAACCGTGGATATTAGCATTTTTCTTTTTAAAACAATTATATACATCATTGACCTTTCACTTTGTTATCAAATACAGAACCTCCATTCCGATGCAGTAGTTTTTGATATATTGAGTGTATTTATTCTATTGAGTTATGGCAACTATAGTTGAAAGTCCTCCATGCTGAAGGATCATTGTAGTTCTATATCACAACAGTAGACTTAATATTTGGAATTAGTTTTGTTTCCCAATCTCTTTTGGTGTTTGGCACTTCTAGATATGTCTATTTAGCTGGTGCTATCTTACTTCCTCAATGATGTAACAAGTTGTTTTGTGATACCTGCCAAACTTTTAAAGAGTTATTTTTATTCCATGGTGCAGAAAGGATATCCTTCTGATTCTGCTGCATATAATGATCCGAGCAGTATCATGCAGAGGCTGCCTATCATCTTCCAAAAGACCCAAAAGCTTAAAGTTTGTGGTAATTCATAAGCCTGTAGTTTCTTCATGCAAAAGAGTTATGCTGGTGGGATGTATTTGCGAATGCCTTCTCATTTTTTTTTCTGAATACTTCTTTACTTGTAACATTAGTGATACATTTTATTTGGAGAGTGAAAAAAGAATTGTATACTAATATTAATGCAAAATGTTCTATTTGAGTTCTTATCTTTTTCACGATGCAATGAAATTAGTAGAAAAATGGGAAAAAAAAAGAGAGAGATTGTATGCATAATGTGACTTTGACAAACCCACACGCATAAAAAACTTTTGGATAACGTTTGGGCAAAAATAGCTTTGGATTAGAAATTGGAAAGCAAAGCATAAGATGAAACCTGTTACAAGAAGGAAGAGAGTGGAAAAAGATACTACTATAGGGTCAAAGGTTGGGATATTTTTGGGAACCTGTTATGTTTTTTGAGGTTCGATCAACTGTCACATTTGATAAGGTTTTAGTGCTTGGAGAATAGAATAAAATTTCAATAGGAAGACAAGGATTGGTGAGGCGTATTGTTATTTTGGTTAAGTAGGTCAGCAATGCACTTATAGACTTACTATACAATATAATGAATAATTTCATTTGTATTTTCCGCATGACTTCTCTCAGTAATCTTCTTCATGGGCCTTGGTGAACCAATTGATGTGTTTGGGGCAATGTTTAGGTTGATTATGTATACCAATTTGCCAAATAGTTGATAATCAGTGAAATAGACAATATATTAGCTGTTGTCTTATTCTTTATTTTACTGGTAAAATTTTTTTGAGGACGTAGCACTGGGTCAAATGGCAAAATTTTGTAGGGACAGCTATTTGCTTCCAAATTTTTTAAGTTTATTTTGGCTGACATTTGGAAAATATCTAGTTAGTTTAGGGATATATGTGACTTGAATGTGGAAGATACGGCACTGAATTCCATGATAGTTCTCAACAATGAAACATACATTTTGATTCCTGCATTACTAGATCAGTATTCTTCATAACCTTTTTTTTTTGGCTAACTTTTTATTACTTCTGTTGATTTGAGCCTTGTGATGATTGAACTTCTGAAGAATATTTACAGTAATATGAAGAAATACAGGAGAAAATAATACATTAGAAATGAAATGTAATATAGTTTTCTGGAAATTAAATAAAATGTACCCTTACAACCTGGCTATGATGAAGGTAGTCATATTTCAGATACAGAACCCTTACAACCTGGCTATGATGAAGGTAGCTGCACAGACATTTATTTTTCAGGGTGGAATGATTGACCGTAATGTTTTCTTAGGTATGTCTTGCTCAAGCATAAACAGAAGATCATTTGTTTATGTTTCTTGTAGTTTAACACAGAAAATCGTTGTCTGTGGCTTGAATTTATCAGATAGGGTGGTTTGGTTGCCCTATATATACCAGTTTAAAGGATGAAGTTTTGAACGGCGGCATCTCCTGAATTGGAAAAGCTGGTTGATCTAGAGTCGAAGATTTAAGTCAAGGTTCTGTGTTTTTGATGGTGGCTCTGGTAGTCTATGATCTAAGCGAAAGCTACCTGGCCACATCAAACCCACTGCCTCCTCCATCGTGAAAGGCATAGGCATACATGCCATTCCTATCCCTGCATCAGCTTCCTGGAATCTTGGTGCAACTATGGTTGCGTCTCTACTTGGCTTGTGCACAAGTGCGTGAGGCCTGACTCCCAGTGATCTGTTCATTAGGGTATTAATAGGAAAACCCATTGTTGTCATCGTCCTCCGAGATTGGTATCTTCTAGCGGTACCTCTCTCTCGTTTGTGAGCATTTTGATGACCCCCAAGTGCCTGTGAACTGTAGAACTTCCTCCTGCAGAAGTTGCAGGAGAAAATCTTAGATCTTGACTGGAAATCATGTTCTCCTGCTGCTAAGAGTGAATTTCCATTCCCGCCTAGGCTCAAACTCAACCACTCTTCTGGATTGTTGCCTTCATCTCCTTCACTGTTACTGGTTTCTAATTCATCTTGGTGTTTGTTGTTGACTATCTCATTGACTTCTTCTTTGCAAATCATTTCTCCAAACATCGAATCTGCTTATTTTCTGCAGTGTGTAGAGGAAGTTGAACCAGTGAAGAAAAGATGGAGCTTTTTGAGAGACTTTTGAAGAGCTTAGATCAAGGTGGAAGCAAGGAAATAAATGGAGAAAGGTATCATATATCTGCACAAAGTAAGATTGGATATTTTTAATTTTATCTCATTTCTATTATGTGACCCCACTTAGTGTTCCAGGGGACAATGTTTATGTCATCTTCACTGTTGCCTTCGTCAAGCTTAGGATTCCCCACTTGCATGTTCTTCCTTTTTTTTTTTATCCTTTCTTTAAATTAAACAAACTTTGCATGGTTCTCTTTTTGGATTAACTAAATACCCTCAAGATTTGAAAATGCAAAAAAGATATCTATGGTCAAAATACAAAGCTTGCTTTTTATCTTCAAGTAAACATATCAAATTTCTTTACTTCTATATCTTGGTGTGCTGGCTTTAAGTAACTTATAGCTTTAGTAGGTGATTGATAGATCCATAGGCACATAAAACAGATACACGTAGTAGAGTAAATGTCTTTATGAAGCTTGCGTATGTAAGCAGAATTCATTTTTGGTTTAGCCCTACTGTTGGAGCAAGCTGTAAAAGGTACGAATAGCAACAGACAAAAAGGTACATGTGTTTTTGTAGAAAGCCTTAAATACTATTTGACTCTTGAAGTGGAAACTCAAAAGCCAGATCGGTTTTTGAATTTTTGAAGAACTGAATTTTGTGAAATTTTATTATACATCGGGTGTATGTATACCAGACCGTTGGATATATGACACTTAAACAAGTATGATAATATTTTGCTTCCGTGTCATGCATCCAGCGGCCCGATGCACATACTTCTGGTGTATAGTAAATATTCTCCTGAATTTTACTATCAACCTAGTTCTCAGGTAGCTTAAACAAGGTTGGATTGAGAACTATAAGTCGGGTAAACTAGGTTCGACATATGTAGTGGACCTATATCGGTAGAGGAACGCCTAAAAAGTCTCTTATGGAAGTAGAAACATGAGGTCAACACCGTTTGTGAAAACATGATGCCATTTCAGCTCTTAAAGCAAAAACACGAGGTCATTATTACTGTCAAATTGGATGAAATTGACAATAATTTAACTCCAGGTATCTACCTTGAAAGTCAAATTAATATAGAAATGGCTCTTTGAAGCTTTGGTATTGGCATATGGTACTGAATTAACTTCAGGTTTGGCCTGTGTACAACAGGTTTTAAAAGTCAAAAAAAGGTATGACTAGCAACAGAGGATTTCAAATTTCTGATAGACCTTCAAGGGAACAGCAGACAAAATGAGTTAGGGCGCATTTCGAGCTACTTTCCGCACTTCCAAATACCTACTTTTTTAAAAAGCTATAGCTTTTAGGCTGTGGAAAGCAGTCCCGTAAAAGTTTTAATTAGGGTTACTTTTGGATTGATATCACACTGTTTGAATTTATTTTTTCAATGATATTTTTTTGGGAAAACGGATAGAAAACAGTGCGACCGAAATCTCAGACTGGCCCTTAGTGTGTGTCTATTTGGGAGGATGAGTGGTAGGACGGATGGATAGCACTTACTTCAAATACATCAGGGTTTCCATCTTTCTTCCTGTCAACCCTATTAGAATTGGATCCCCGTGGGGATGGGGAAGAGATCTCTTTCTCCGTATTCGAAAGAAAGATAATTTTCATCCCCACTCAGTAAAGAAAATAAATGGGGATTTCCCGTCCCCATTCGGATTGATTTTTATCCACCCGCTTTTGCCATCCTATCAATTCTCCCGAACAAACGCACCCCGACTAACATTCACTCCCACCAATTGGTGCAAGACAAGAACCAACTGGCCAAGAAAAAGTAAAGTGTCTAGTAAATTCAGTCATTTCAAGTAGGTATTGAGTATATTAAATGCTATTGGGTTTCCTATACAAGGATGTGAGTGAATCATAAGCTTCATTATGTCCAATGAATAAACATATTGAACTGATTGGTGGTAGGGTTCATGCATAGTGGAGTTCTTTATGGAGCCCAAAAGAATTCCTAATAATGGTGTTAAAGGCAAACTGATTAATATTTGCCATTTTTAATATTGTTTTGCCTTACAGCAGGAGTATCTTTTTGGGTCTAATCGTGCCTGGATTTCATTGCCTTGCTTTTTAAAGGATATTACTTTACATAGTCACTAATTACTAGTTATCATCCCTCGCCTATAAAATTTAATAGTGGGGCGTGACTGGGGCGTGTTCATTCGTGCACATGGACGTGCCCCGACCGTACCTCACTGCATTTTTATTCCATTTTTAGAATTTTTTTGTACGTTTTTTTCGTAAAATAATTTTTTCTGTAATCATATTCCAATACTTTTTTCATTTTGAATATTTGAATCAAAATTAGTTTTTCTGTTCAATTTTAGATTTTTTTTGGTTGATTTTTCATAAAATAATTTTGTTACGTCTGTATTATGATATTTTTTTCATTTTGAATATTTGAAACAAAGTTAGTTTTTAAGGTTTGAATGTTCGAAACAAAAGTTTTTTTTAGTTAGATTTTATAAGGGTAAAAATGTCTTTTGAAGGTACGGTAGTTAGTAATTAGAGGTGGTATTTATGAGTTGGCGGTATTTATGAGTTCAGTTTTTTAAAACGTTTAGTGGACATTGCCTTTTGTAAGTACTATGCAGAATTGCATTTAGAACCACTTGTTGAATTTTATTTTTTTTAAGAAAAGCAAAAAAATACTAGGAAATTGAAAGAAAGAATTAAGGTTTTAAAGCTAGTGAATTATAGTTTGTTAGAGCATCTCCATTCATTATACGCATAATCACTCAATAGATTCGTTATCTTATTGCCACATTATTCACTCAATAATCTTTATTCTATTATATTTTTTCCCTTATCGTTAAACTCTACAACTACTTAATGTGATGGATCCTACAATTAAATAACAATTTTTAATTTTTAATTATATTTTTAACAAAATAATTAATTTAATCAATTTATAAGTTTATTTAGCAATAATAATTAATAGAAAGCAATTGTAAAATAATTATAAAATTATAAATATATTAAAAAATATTATCTAAAAGTAAAAAATACAATAATTTGTTAAATTAAAATATTAATTTTCAATTTCACTATTTCTACAATGTTTCTATATATGTTCAACTAAATTAGATCGAAGACGATGATGTATTTTTCGGTCACGTAGTAACGTATCCCTTTGAAGATATTGTTCAAAATCCCTGTAAAATATCATTAAATAATGGAGATTGATTGAGCACATTGATATCATTGTTTGATCCTGCAACTCCAAAAAATACATGACAAATCCATAAATCAGCAGAAGCAACTTCTAGCATTATTGTTAGAGCTCTTTGATCACCTCTAGTAAATTGACCTTTCCATTCAATTGGACAATTTTTCCATTTCCAAGGCATGCAATCAATGCTACCAAGCATTCCGGAAAAACCGTGATGCTCAGAATGTATTTGGAGTAATCGCTCAATATCTTCACTATTAGGTCTTCGAAGATATTGAGATCCAAAAATATCAATAACACATCGACAAGAATTATCCAAATACTCGATGACAGTAAATTCAGTTATCCTTATGTACTCATCATATGGGTTAGCTGCACCTGTATTTGCTAATTGTCAAATAGCTGCAGTGCATTTTTGAATAGGTGAAAGTTCTCTTTTACCAGTTCCATTAAATCGAAGTTTGAAATAATCTGAATGATGTTGAACAGCTTCTACGATTTGCATGAATAACTTTTTTCTCATTCTAAATCTTCGTCGAAAAATATTTACAGAATAAACTGGTGTAGCAGAAAAATAGTCATTGATAAGACGATCATGCCCTGCATCACGATTTCGATTGAAATGCCTTCGACTGTTACATTCCGAATTGGATCACTCACTCAATCTTGACCACTCCGCCAACTACATAAGCTCTTCTTCCTCATCATTATCATCTAAAAATTCATTCAGTAAATATTCCTCAATAGGATCCACTTGTGTGTGTAGGTTGGAAAGTTTTTTTTTTTTTAAATGTAGTTGAAATGAAAATTGTAATTATGAATGAATGTTGAAATGTATTTATATTTTCATATATTAACGACTAGTTACAACTACTTTTACAACGGCTAGTTTGCATATTTTGCCTTGATTACATTACATAAAAAAAAACGATTATTTTTAAGTTGTTCCGCGTTCATATTGCTGGTGTCCATTGTCAATATTTTATGATTTTGACTCATCTAATATGATTTTCTAAACTCTTTAGCTTTGATTTTCGAAACTCTTTCATCTCATAAAAAACGATTATTTTCAAATTGTTCCACGTTCATTTTGCTGGTATTCATTGTCAATATTTTATGATCTCGACTCATCTCATATAATTTTCTAAACTCTTTAGCTTTGATATTTTATGATCTTGAATTTGTTTAGCTTTGATTTTCGAAACTCTTTCATTTCAACCATAAATTGTTTAATATCTTCATTAACAATTGATAGTTCCACATTGGATTTTGCCCCTTTTTTTACCTTTCGTCTTCGCAGCCTTTTGTCCTGATGGACGGATTTCACAATCATTTTGATCAGTATTTATTTCGGCATTTCATGAACAAAACTTTTATTGCGATGTTTTCTATAAATTGTGCGAGCTTGATCCTTTAATTGATCATCGCTCCAACCACTATGATGTTCTCCCAACAATTTATTGTATATTTGATTATTAATAATTGGTAACATTCAAAACCAGTATTGTTTCATTGAACTACCCTTTCTTATTTGACCGGATGAGCAATGAGTATTCAAGTAATCAGCAATTCACTTCCAAAATGTTTTTGAATTTTGGCTATTTTCAACAACATTGTCGCTTGAAATAGTAAGCCAACAACTCGCTAGCAATTTTTCATCTTCTAT
>CAOJCR013026740.1:0-10446 GCA_948330485.1 Euphorbia neoarborescens | reverse complement strand
TTCAGAAAGAGAGATTCAGAGAGGAGGTGAAGGTGTGCGGTGGCGAGGGTGAAGGAGAGGCAAAAGTGAGAGTGATAGGGTTCAGCTTTTTAATTTTTTATTGGTTTTTATTTTTCTTTTTTTTTTTTTTTACTAGGGAGGGAAATGTTGGCGCCATCTTCACACCCTAAAAATTTATTAGTTTTTGTTATACAAAATATTTTGTCACTATTTATAAACCTATTAATGATGGGTTTTTTACTTCTTCATTATAAGTACCTTATCTACACTTCTAATGATAAATATACATACCCATCACTAACATTTTGTCATTAATGCTTGTTTTTTTTGTAGTGCATGTAATGTTTCCCATGTAGATCCATCCAGTCTCGTGTGGGGTCCACACGTACCTACATTCTTAACAGTCGCACAGTTAACCAATGCACAGGTTTATTGTTCTATTCATTCGCATGACCTAGAACAAACCTGGGACATATGTTTATAAATTCAAATCAATGGATACTCTATCTATTATATTAGCACAAGGTATATAACAAATAGATAAATTGCCTTTATAATGTAACACAAATAATGTATTTATACAATCATTCATAGATAGTACTTAATACATAAAGAACTAATGCCTACAAACTAGGTCACACCAACATTCTCAAGGTATGGTGTCTCGGGTTCAATCTCTTGGCTTTTAAGAAGAATGTGATCAACCTTTGATTTGGTTTCATCACTCTGCAGTCTGATCAGAATCTCGCTTATGTGATATTTCACATTAATATGATCAACACTAGAAGCTGCACCCTCAAAGATTTCCCAGCCCGCTATTCACTCCAAAATAAGCGACCTACTAGAACTACCTTTGATCGCCCTAAACTAAGATGTCAGGCCCCTATGCCAGTTTTTAGGCCTGCTGTACTAGATAGCAATTCCTACGCAGAGGTCATCAGGGCTTCTTCTTCTCCACTCACTTTTGCTTATGAGGGTGCTAGGACTGAGCCATTTTGGTTATGCATGGCTTGCATGATTACTATATGCCATATTGATTTGATTCCTAACCTCAATTTAATTCTGAAAAAGTAAGGTTTTTCCTTCAAGTTCGTAGCTTCTTTGGGTGATTTATCTGCAGTTATTGGCTTCCAATCCGTAGATATGATGAAAGGCTTCATTGAAGAAGATTGGACTTCTTTATCTTATATTATTTACAATGTTGCACAGGTTAATCCGTATTACATTTCAGCTACTAGGATAAGATGGTTGGATTTTACGGGAATCCATCTTTATCTTATTGCCAAGGATTTTATCTCCTTTTGGCTTCTCTATTTGGTACTTTGGTATCTTTGTATTTTAATTTTGAATACCCCCTTAGATTGGATGTGATTTCATAGCCTAATTTTTTGGTTTTCTATGTCTTAAACTTTACTTATTGGAATTGCTGGGGAGGTGTCTCAAACCTGGAAAAATAGCGTTCTATGAATTCACAGATTATGAAATATGGTTTGAATTTGTTTGTCTTGGCAGATTCGAAATGTGTTGAGGTTAACTTGTTTGATATACATGCTTATTGGGGGCACTTTGATTTCAATTATCTTTCCGTTAATTCGAATGGATCCTCTCAGGGAATAATTGTTTCCTGGAATTTGACATCATTATATTGCTCCTTGGTTACTTCTACATCACGTTGGATTCTTTTACATTTTACTCGGGTGGATCTTGATGTTTTTCTTCTTTGTGTTTATGCTCAAAATTATTGGACTGAACGAGTTTTATTATGGGAGTCGTTGCTCCCTGTTGTTTTGGGTCGTCACAACGTAATTTTCTGTGGTGACTTTAATGAAGTTCTTTGGTATTTAGAGAGATCGGGTGGCACGAATCAGGAATCTATGAATCATTTCCATAGTTTTATGAATTCCGGGGAATTACTTGATCTGCCAATGGCATGGACGGCAATATACTTGGAAGCACTCATCTTTCTTTTCAAGGATTGACATGATTTTAGTGACTTCTGATGTTCTGTCTCTTTGGCCCCTACTGAATATCCGGACTTTAGATTCGACTCTTTCTGATCACTTTCCAATTTTATTCCTATCGACTATGGCTCTCACTGCGTGTCAACCATTCAAAAGATTGAACTGTTGGTGGAATAATGACGGTCTCTTTCCCATGCATAACACAAAGTGGGAGGTTATTTGTGCTACCTTTGTTTTGTAAGGTCTTGGTTGTACATTAAAACGTCTTCATAATCACATTGGCGCTTGGCACAGAAAAGTTTTCAAAAAACTGGCTTTTGAAATCGACAGATTAGGGGCTCATTTATTGTCCCTCACATCGGATTCTATATTGAGACCTATGAATAGGTCACAACTCGATAGTTATAGAAGTAAGGGCTGAATTGTTCAAGAAGTGAAGATATCTAGAGTCTATTCGACATCAGCAATCTAGGGTAAAGTGGTCCCTACTTGGGGATAATAACCCGTCATATTTCCATCGTATTGCTTCACCTCTTGTCAGAAACAACAACATTTTGATGTTGGAGGAAGAAGATGGTTTCATCTATAATTAGGATCAGGTCCGGGATAATATTGTTAGATTCTATAAGCATATGTTCCACAAGCGGAAAAGAGTTCCCTATAACTTAGAGGGGCTTCGGCTTCGCAAAGTTTTTGCTGTAGAAAATACGGCTCTGGTGGATGCCTTTTTAGAGAAGGAAGTCTGGGAAGCTTTGCAGTCTTGCGGTGAAAATAAAGCACCTAGTCTGGATGGTTTTAATGGTCTCTTTTATACACGCTCTTGGCCAATTTTGAAACTTGGTATTATGAGGGTGTGAGCGTAGCAACTTTTTGACAAAAAGAAATGATTTGAATAAGATTGAAATTTAAATGGAAATTCGATTTTTCAAAAAGGGGTGCTTATGTCGTGAGCGGCTTGGCTCTCTCATAAGCAGAAAAATGCGATAAGTCTCTTAAGACTCGTCATAGCGTAATAAGATAAAATGAATTAAAGTTCATTTTTAGAAGGTGTACTTCCGCCATGAGCGGCTTGGCTCTCTCGTAAGTACAAGTAGTAAGTCTTTCACGACTTGTTACGAATATGATAAAATGATTTTTAAAAGAATTCAAAATTTTCAAAAGAAATTCAAACTCGAATTTCTAGAAAATGGTATTTGGAGTCGCCACCCGGTTCTAAGCTCTACCGGGAATTAATTCACAGAAGTACTCCGATCCTAAGTTTCGAATCCAAAACCGTGATCCAGAGATCGGGTTCAAACAAGGCTTTTACTTATCCTTTTTTGAAAAACGTTTTGAAAATCGGCAATATTTGAAAAGAAACATTTTTATTTGCAAGAAAAGAAATTAAGTCCTAAATGTTGATTTTAGTTTGGATATTTGGGTGATAGCATATGCATAAAGCGGTAAAAGAAAGTAATAAATCAAAGTATATATTACAACCAAATCGAATCGAGAACAAATCCTATGGGACACACTTTTTCGGGGATGGAGAATCATTCATCTAAACATGCATATATACATATATACAAGAATAAATAATATGAGGTAAAAAAATGCACATCATCATACTTGAAATGGACATGTGAGAGAAAGGAAGACACGATAGCTCGGGACATGTAATTAGGGGGCACGTTTGATTTGAAGCGATTTATCGAATCGAATATTTTAGACCGAGGGATGGTCTCATGACGGCCCAAAAATAAATTTTGGCTCAATTACAAAAGGGTTCGGTGACAATTTACTTTAGAAAATGTTTGGCTCATATTTTATTTTTGGAGACATGCATTTATTATGTGAGTCGGTGATTCGGGGGTTGACCCCTTCATAGGTTGGATCTAGCAACCCTAAGCTGACATTTGTCGGATCTATAAACATTCGTAAGATACCGGAATTGAAATCTAAGTCACCGATGCAGAACATTTACACATATGTATATATAAACACTAGAGGGATAGGAAACATACCTGAGTGCAGTGCCCTTCAGTTTGCAAAGTTTAATAGAATAATATATTAGTGAAACAAGATAATAAATGTGCATGAATTTAAACAAGTTTTTAGAATATCAATCTAGACTAGGTAAGTCAATAATTCGAAAATGATAAGCCAATTCGACAACAATTATTGATACGAATGGAGCACATGGAAAATAAAAGAGACAGAGATTCAATTAGCTTTGAAAAGTAACACTAATCAGAATAAATATTTTATATCATTTTCATTAATCCTTACCGCCTGACAGTAACGAATACTTACCGGCCGTTGCCGACCCTACTTCTAATAGAATTTGTGGATCAATACAACACATTTAATACCTGTATGCCTCTAGTGACCTTCTAAGATTTTTCAGTTGATCAAAACTCACGATGCGCACGAGATGAACATTAGATCAAAATGAAAAGATAATATGCATATGGGAATGTAAGAAATTAAAATCAAAGCAATATGATGCATCATTTGTAAGTTAGGAGAAATTAACAGTAAGAATAAAACATTCATACAATTGATTAAAAAAAACAAAGAAAGGCGTACAACAAGAACCATGTCAAGTGTCCAGCTCAACCAACATTGTTTTTCCTTTTACAAAGTCAATGGTTTGTCATAGCAAATCAACATAAGTCGAAATTACAGGTTCATTTGAGTAAGGTAAATCATAACTAACATTAACAATATACCAAATGACATACAAATGTGGATAAGCAAAATAATGACAACAATTATCAAGGGATGAGTCAAATAATGCCACAAATAGAGGGTAAACATTCTACAAATTAACACAGTGTACCCAATCATACATATGAATCCTACAACAAGTCATTTTAATATGTTTAAGCCTCGGAAACAGAAACAGAAATGCAAAAACGAGGGCAAATAAACAGGATGACATCAATACATTCCAACACTAAACACGATATAATTACAATTTATAGTAAGCACAACCCACTGAAACAAATTAAAAATTCCATACCATGAGTAAAATGAATCACACAAAAAGCATAATGGGATAGGAACAATGAACAAGCAGGAAACTAACTCAACAGTCATCCATAAGCAAGGATTAGATTGGTATCATAATGAATAGAGATTTGTTTTGGTCTCAGAATTTCGTCCGTAAATGCGGTGTTCTAACAGATGTGGAGAAGCACCAATGATCGAACCATAATTTAATTTTCAGTTTAAATCAAAATTTCAAAAGATATTTTAGAGACTTCAAATTCAATTTTTTTAGTGTCAAAAATTGCTCACCGTACAGTCTGTAGATTTTCCTCTTCATAAAAAACACAGCCTGCCCCTCAATTTGAAACCGCTGTCTCAGCAACCTTCCCGAATCTTACCACTCTTCTATCGATCCGACTCCATTCCTCTCGATTTTTTCCTTTTTTAAATTTTTCCTTTTGTTTCATTGATTTTCAGATTACAACTCCATTTTAACACAAAATCTACAGTGTTTCCCTTACCCTTCTGTCTCGTCAATTTGCCAAAAACTCAGAGTCCCATACCTCCTTTTCGATGGTTCAATCTTGTCAATTCCTCCTCTGCCGTCCTCTTTTTTATTGAAAAAATATAGCCTCAATTTCTGTCCTTTTTACTATGAAAACCCTTGGGCAAAGACCACTGAAGGCTGGAGAAATCGAAGAAGGAAAAAAAAAAGAAAATCTCCCAAAAAAACCATGTTCGAAGAAATCCTCTTAATTTGCTTAACTGAAAACCCATTTGGGCTCAAAATCCAACGCTGTCACGCGTGCCATATGTGCTGATTCTTTATTATTATTAATTTTTTACCTTATGCCAAAACGACATCGTTTTGGCCTCTCCGATAATTGGCCACAACGACACCATTTTGGCATCTTACTTCATGACAAAAAGAGGAGTTAAACTGCGCTACAGGGTACTCGAACGCACAAAGCAGAGGGGACATATATAACTGCTTGGCTGCGGTTGTTCGTTGTTCATATGTATACACATATATATTTATTCCTTTCCGCTTTTCACCTCTATTTCTTTTTCGACTTGATTTTGAATGACTGAAATCTTATTTATTTATTTATTAAACCCAATTTGACTCAAATAAAAAAATATTTTGACTTTAAATCTTGAATTAGCCTGATGTAAGCTATTATTTCAACTCGACCCGGTTATTGTTAAAAAAATTGTTTCGACTCGGATTTTGAAAATTTTTTTTGCGGATCTTTTGATTTCGGAGCTTTTCAATGAACAATCTGGAAGAACACATAAGCATACAACAGGTCAGGAAATGCCGGTTCATTATAGACCCTAGGATTAAAATCCGGTGCTCACAGAGGGATTTCAATTTATTCCATGCTTCGGATGTTTTACCGGCTAACTTAAAAACCTCATTTACTGTTTTCATTCCGAAAATTAAGGGTAAAGCTACTATTGGGAATTTCAGACCAATTTCATGAGTCCACGGCATTTACAATATCCTATCTAAGCTCTTAGCAAACATGCTTAAGCATGTTCTACCCAGGTGGTTTCAATTGCCAATTTGGATTTGTGAAAGACAGATATATTCATGAGAGTTCCTTCTTAGCCAGTGAGATTGTTTTCCGACTACACTCAAGGACACGACCATGTTTGCTATTGAAACTTTATTTCAAGAAAGCATTTGATAGCGTTTCATAGGAATACTTGCATGTTATTTCCGTAAGCATGGTGTTCACCTTAAAATGGTCTACTAATAAGTGCACTAGTTCGTTCTATAGTATATTGGCAAGCCAAGTGTCGTAATCCACAGGGAGTAGGAAATCTTATGAATATTTCTGTGCAATCTGTGAGCTTTGGTCAAATATTAAAAGGTTTCGAGGTAAAAGAAATAAGAAAAGATTAAGTGTAAATAATAAAAAATGAGAACTTGCATAGAAAAATAAAGAGAGATAATAACAATGGGGAAAATACAAGCTTCTGCTAACACAACCTTAACAGATTTGGGTTGCTTTTCCAAGCTAAAGATTGCAAATAAAGGGAAAATCCCAATCCAAGGTTTCTTGCCCTCTAGTAACCAGGTTTATCATTAGACCTCGCCTAGAACATTGAGATCTAAACTCAGATTGATGTTACGCCTCACTAAGTCTTCACTCAAGCATTAAGGACAACAAGCATTTTACCTAAATAAAAACCCCTTGGCACATTTACTAAATCACTTGGTCCGTGTCAATAGAGAATGTATGTGTGAAATATGATTCCATACTCTTAAAGCTCTGTTAAGTCTCAATAAAAGTACTAAATATACGACAGAGATCCTACTTTCATACAAAACTATCTTTTCTCTTCACACAACTTGCTTTTCACACAACTGCAACCTCGCTTGGAAACCTCGCCCAGAGTTAACAGGCGTGTTAGCTCAGCCAGAAAAGAAACTACTCACTACTAAACGTAATTAAAATAATGCTTAAAGAATTAAAGAACACAATTAATTAAACTAAACACTTAATTGGATTAAAGGAAGAAAGATAGAGAGTAATAAATATTTCTCTAAAAAAACATTTTCTTCAACTACTAAACAGGGACCTATTTAAAGAATGAAAACTAACAAGGACAAGAGTGATGTGGCAGTAGACAAACCACATGAAAAGTTAATCAAGTTTAGATTTTATCACAGCCATCCAAAATATTAAACAATAACTAAAAATATGTTTTAGTCATTCAAAACAAGGGCAAAAAGAGGTATAGGTCAGATTTGTTAATCCCCCTCATCAAAATTTGGGCTGTCTAATCCCACGTTAGCTGCCCACTCCCTTCCATACTTTTTAGCTATCTGCTCCACCTACTCTGTGCTCTCTCTAACTGCTTTACTTTTCCTCTTTTCAGCTCCTTCTCAGCAACCTTTCCTGCTCCTGACAAGATTGTCGAAACTCTCTGCAACCTGTAAAAAATAACTCATATAAGCTTTGATTTTCATATTTTTCTCAATAATTTTCCTGTTACTTGACTGATTTATTACTGATCTTAATGGTATAAATTACCCTTATCATATGGGTTTCTCTTAAACATGGAACAAGTGGATGAATGGTTATCATCGAGATTCTTCTAGCTCTGTTCTTTTTAATGGCACTCCAACCAAACCTATTTACTTACATAGAGGAGTTAAACAAGGTAATCCACTCTCTCAATTTTTATTCACTAATTTTGCGGAAGGACTAAAGCATTTGATTACAAGGGGAATAGAGGAGAATATGCTCACATACTTTAAATCATTTGATGATGCATAAGATGTCTTGGTCTTACAATTTGCTGATGACAGGTTATGTTTCCTACCTGCCATTGAATCTGATGTCATAAATCTGGGGTGTATCTCATGGTTCTTTGAAGTTATTTCTGTGCTTTGGATTAATTTTAAGAAAAGCAACTTGATTGGGTTGAATATATCTAATGACTTCATGAATCATTGTGATTTTCTTCTTCATTGCAAGACTGCTCAGTTGCCAATCACATACCTTAGAGTCCCTTTATCGCATAAGAAACTCATGATTAATGATGGGAAACCTCTCCTTTATAAGATTGAGTCGAAGCTCACTTTATGGCAAGGCTCTTATCTTTTGTATGCAGGCCGTTTAGGGTTAATGAAGTCAATCATTCATAGCATTCCCATCTATAAGATGTCTCTGTTTTGTATGCCGAATGCTATCTTATTGAAAATTGAATAATATTTGAGGAACTTCCTATAGAAGGGTGATGCTACAAATAGAGGTTTCTATCTGGTTAGTTGGTCCTCTATTTGTCAGCCTTGGCATTGCGAAGGCCTGAATTTTGAATCATTTAGAGTTAAAAATGCAAGCCTTTTGTTGAAATAGATACGGAGGATTCAATACGATGGTGGTACTTCTCTGTGGACGTCTATCTGTCTTGGAAATTCAGACCTGCGGAGACGGAAATTCTTCTCTATGAAATATTTATCTCTAATATGGAGAGGAATAATTAAATGTTCTTATCGGATAACTTGATTTGGGACTGTTTCTGTGCTCAAATTTTAGCGGTTTTGGGTGTGGGGGATAATATCAATTTTTGGACTGATGTTTGTGTTAATGGTTCACCACTAAATGTTAACACTTGTAAATTGCATGGTTTTGTTAGGGATTTGATAAGGTTGATTTCTCTTGGTCGATATATTTTTAGGACATTTTACAGTTGTTTGCATGTTTTGGCTTGTAGATTTGGTGTTGATGATTCTAGACATTAAAAAGAAACAATTGAAGAATATCAATCGGCTAGCACAACTCGCACCTCATTCGCTCAGATAGAAGTCCAATTGGTGATTGAATGTTCATCTAGAAACTTTGGAGCGAATTTTTAGGCAGATAGAGTCCGATTTTTGATATTCTTATCAGAGACATGGTTGAAGATAATTCCTTTAGCTTTCTAACTCATGTTGAATCATCAGATTTTGACCTCAGATAAAGAAGTTATGGCCAAACCAATAAAGCATAACCAGTTTGCACGTCTAGTTCAAGACTTGCATGACCTTTTGCTGAAGAAGAAAAGGAACCAGGAAGTTCTAGGAGCTTTGCATGACCTCGTGCTCCTTCTGTATAACCTCGTGTGTAGCATTACACGACCTCATTCAAGACTTCCACGACCTCGTACTGATAGGACAAAATGCGCAAAAAGTTCCAGGAGCTTTGTACGACTTCGTGCTAAAGCTGTGCGACCTCATGCCGACACAACACACAAACTTACACAACCTCGTGCTATGTTTGCTCGACCTCATGCCGATACTTGGATTTTAATGCAGACTTTTAAGTTGAAGGGTTTTATTTCTCGTTTAGGGGAAGCTATAAATAGGACTTTATATTTAGGGTTTGGGGGATCGGGATAGTGGTAGCTTTCTCTCCACCCATTGGTTTTGATTAAGGATTTCCTTGAAACCATGTGTAACTAAAACCCTAGATTTACCTAAGGGAGTTTAAGGATTCAGATTTGACTGTGAGATTGTTTATTTCATATATTGTTGATTGTTTCATGTTTCCTTATCTTGCAATAACGGAAGTTGAATATCATTTCGTAATTTATGTTGTGATTGTAATTAACCTGGCTATTTGTTATCTTTGCAATTTAGTTACTGTTTTCAAAAGGGAGGATTTGTAATCCAAACCTTGAATCGATCACCATTGGATAAAGAACTCAAACTTGAATCGATATTCGCTTAGAAATTATTAGTTTGGACTAGGCTTTTCTCGAACCTAACACTGTTAATGAATTGAATCTTAGCCGTTAAGGAAAGGTTATTTGTTAATTAGGGTTCTTTTTGAGTCGTACTAGGCAGAACCACACTTGGAAAAGTTGATCTGAAGCGCGAAACCTAGGGTTATAACTAGTCTGGAATAAGTTAATGAAATCCTTCCTATCTGTGATCACTCATCGTTTTCTAAATCTCACAACGACCTAAGGTGAAGTGTTTTCATATATTGTTTCTAAACTTAATTGTTTCTTA
>CAOJCR013022315.1:17500-19838 GCA_948330485.1 Euphorbia neoarborescens | reverse complement strand
TTAGGTTTAAGTTTGACGAGAATAATATTCTACGACTAACAATTCATTTATTTTCAAGCCGACCCATTTACTATCGATTATTTGATTAACCAATCCTTTATATTGGATTGGGTGAAGAGTCAAATGTTTGGGCAATTCTTCCTGGGGGGATGAATCAAGATAATTTTGAATCATAGCTCTAGATTTTTGTTCATTCTTCGCTGTAATAATATCTCGAGGTTTGCAGCGATAACTTGGTATATCTACGATACGACCATTAACTAAAATATGTTTATGGTTAACTAATTGGCGGGCTCGGGGTATAGTTGACGCCATACCCAATCTAAAAAGGATGTTATCCAAACGCATTTCAAGTAATTGTAGTAAAACCTGACCTGTTGACCCTTTGGCTTTTGCGGCAATACGAACGTATTTAAGTAATTGTCGTTCTGTAAGACCATAATGAAAACGCAATTTTTGTTTTTCTTCTAAACGAATACGATATTGAGATTTTTTACCGAAGCGTGATTGATTTCTAAGATCATTTCCAGCTCTAGGCTTTTTACTAGTTAGTCCCGGTAAAGCCCCCAGACGGCGTATTTTTTTGAAACAAGGTCCTCGGTAACGTGACATAAAGACTCCTTTTTTTTTTTGAAATTTAAATTCAAACTGAATTAAACGATAAAGATGATAAATGAGGCAAAATTCAATTAAATACTATATTGCAATTGCAAAAAATAATGAGATAGATTGTATCAATATTCGGATCTTATTGTATATACATATACATAAATAATGTATATAGAAAATCGAGTGTGAAAACAAAAAAGTTCTTGTCTTGTTCTTGAGTTGTTCCGCTTTGAAAAAGGGGAAAAAGCCCTTTTAATATTTCAAAAAGACATTATCAATCATGGAAAAAATCAAACAAATAGAGAAAAGCCAGCTATCGGAGTCGAACCGATGACCATCGCATTACAAATGCGATGCTCTAACCTCTGAGCTAAGCGGGCTCGCCTAACAAAAATTGTACATGCATAGGAATTTAGCAAACTACTGGAATCTTAGCTATTAACGTTTCATACTTTTCATTCTTAGTTATTCAAAATTAATATGAAAAAAAGAAAAGAATCGACCGTTTGAGTATTCAAAATTGCACGAGAAAAATGAGAGGAAGGGAGGCATATACAATTGTGGTATATATATATTGTATATATTGAATTGCGGATACAGAAACGATAGAATCATTTCTGATTAGACCAAATATGATCTTCGATAGAGATGAAAGAAGAGAGACAAGAAATCCTTAAAAAAAAGAGGAAAAACTCTTACAGGAATCGGTATCTAATAACTTCAACAGTTCTAGTAGAATATTAATGAAAGAAAAAAGGGAATGGCATAATAATAAGATTTTAATCTCAAAACAAAAAGAAAAAGGGGGATATGGCGAAATTGGTAGACGCTACGGACTTAATTGGATTGAGCCTTGGTATGGGAAACTTACTAAGTGATAACTTTCAAATTCAGAGGAACCCTGGAATTAAAAATGGGCAATCCTGAGCCAAATCCGGTTTTCCAAAAACAAACAAAGGTTCGTATCATACAGATAGAATAAAAAAGGATAGGTGCAGAGACTCAATGGAAGCTGTTCTAACAAACGGGGGTGACTGCGTTACTTTAGTAAAGTATAAGGAATCCTTCCATCAAAACTCCAGAAAAGAGAAAGTAAAAGGAAACCCTATATACATACCTATAGGTACTGAATACATATATGTATAGGTACTGAAATACTATCTCAAATGATTAAGATTAATAAGGACCCGAATCAATATTTTTGAGAAATATGAAACAAAATAAAAAACGATTTAGAATCGATTCCAAGTTGAAGAAAGGATCAAATATTAATTGATAAAAAAAAAATCACTCCATAGTCTGATAGATAAAAGATTAATCAGACAAGAATAAAGATAGAGTCCCATTCTACATGTCAATATTGACAACAAGGAAATTTATAGTAAGAGGAAAATCCGTCGACTTTAGAAATCGTGAGGGTTCAAGTCCCTCTATCCCCAACCGCTCGACTCCCTAATTTTTTATCCTAGTCTTTCTTTTCGTTAAGGGTTCAAAATTCATTATCTTTATCTTTTTCATTTATTCGATTTTTTCACAAAAGTATCCTGGGGGATACACATACAAACAATCGTCTTTGAGCAAAACAAGGAATCCCCCTTGAAAATTGGAATGATTAACAATCCAAATCATTAATCCGATTGAAACTTACAAAGCCGTCTTTCTTTTTATTTTAAAAGATACAAAACATTCCAGGTCCTGGATAAAAAACTTTTTCGCCTTTTTTTAATTG
>CAOJCR013022315.1:0-15000 GCA_948330485.1 Euphorbia neoarborescens | reverse complement strand
ACTTCAATTAGATTTCGATAGTGATCTTATACAAATAAGACTCTTTTTTCGCCTTTTCATTTACCTCTAAAAAAGGTAGAATTCTCTTTTTTGTTTTTGTTTATAATTTCTAAATTCTATTAGAAATTTTTCTTTTTTTAGAAATTGAAATCCGTTTATTATTAATTATTATTATTTTTATTATTAATTATTATTATTTAATATCCTTTATTTTTTTTTATGTTTATAATTTAGGTTTAAAACTAGAATTATGAAAAGGGGGTTTTCTTAGTAATTTAAAATGAAGTAAGCAGTCATATGGAAGAGTTTGCATCTCAGAATTTGGAAGTATAGTGCAGTCTTGGTATATTCTTTAGGATTAGATTGTTCCAATTTATATATCATACTAGAGTTTATCTATATAATACTACTATATAACTACTCTACTACTATATGACTACTCTAGAGTATAGAATACTAATAGGAGCTTATACTGATTGAATATGGCTCTTTTCTTTTGGGATTTACCAAGTAAGATATACTAAGACAAGTGTATTTGACAGTGTTAATAATGAAAGTCATCAAAGATCTTTCTTTTTCAAACTCCTGCTTGTCCATAAATAAACTAAGATGTTCCTAAAATCGTGTAACTTAGTAGTAGATAGTAAATTCGATTTTGCTTGGGTTAGGTCGGGGCTTGTTTTTTAACCGACATAATTTTAACTCCAAAAACAACTCGCTTTAGGCGAGTATCCTAAAGAAGTATCACTAATTCTTTGATTGCGAAAAAAAAAAAAAGAAAGAAGGAAAATTCATAGGTAATTGACAGTAATAAAGAAAAGTGGGTTTGCTTAGCCAAGATTCGAAAAAATACCGATTGGGTTTTTTGGTTTTGAAATGACCTTTTTTTGTTTCAGTTTTTTGCTCCGCCCTGAATGATTCCTGTGAGCAAACTTAAAACTTATGAGAATCTTTTTTTTTCGTCATTATTGTATTGTTTGTTATTTGTAACTGGACGCTTGGGGTTGCTTGGTTCATCGAAAAAAAAACAATATAATTTTGGTATTTGAATTTTTTTTAGGGCTATACGGACTCGAACCGTAGACCTTCTCGATAAAACAGATCAAACTGATTATTATCAAAATGATTCGAACTGTTTCAAAGACCCAACATGCATTTTTTTTTTGCATTGGGCTCTTTCATTAACCGATAGAAATAATCAGTCAATCTACCATAATTCTCTTGACAGAAAGATAAGAAGATGGCTCCATGTGCTCTGATTTTTTATTTGGATTCCGACCCAAAAGCACTACCAAAGTCTTTCAAAGAAGGGTTGCTTATCCTGACGTAGGTCTGCTTTTAGCTTAGATCAACCTAAGTTAAATGAAGTCTCCATTGGCCCACTTCCGCTTAAAGAATCCAATATGAAACTTCATACACCTTAAAGTTCATAGAATAGGACCAAAAGAGAATTTTATGAGATCCTTATACTCATTATGGCTAGCATTGAATAGACTGGGTATTCACCCTATCAATATCTTAAATCAATGATGGGTTCTATTGGTGTCCTTTTCTTTTAGGCGGCGACCAAATTGAACCGAACCTTTTGTCAGGCTATTGTTCTCTTGTTCGTGGAGTAAGACATCGATTTATCAATAAATCTTTTGGTTACGTGATGTACTCCTCTGAAAAAACATTGGCGCATGTGTAAACGAGGTGCTCTACCAACTGAGCTATAGCCCTTGTGTTTGTGATAAATATTTTATCATGTCGAGAATTTCTTGTCAAGATGAATATTACATGATCTAACATGTTATTTCTTTGATTTATTTGATCGGTATTGCTTATAAATAAGATTAAATTTATAATCCCATCGAGGGAACGGGTTCCCTTTTTTTTTTTTGTGTGATGATAGTTAAATGACCTACTTAACTCAGTGGTTAGAGTATTGCTTTCATACGGCAGGAGTCATTGGTTCAAATCCAATAGTAGGTAGAACTTATTAGATATCATAATCAATAAAATATGTTTTTCTATCCACCTTCATTTTATTGCTTTTTGATCTTTTCCATTTCATTCTCTATTTTTTTTTATTTATTTGAATTTTCATTGTATTAGAGTATTAAAGTCGAATTCCACTTATGATTCTATTCAATTGGAAGAAATAGAAATAAAGTTCTGTATAAACAGAAGTTCTGTTTATACAGAAGTTCTGTTTATTATTCGGACACACCTACTACTTATATTTACGAAATCACATTGCTAGCCTCTGCTCGTGCTCTAGCTCGTCTGAGAGCTAGATTTGCCTCAATTATTTGTCTCTTACCTTCTGCTTTCCTCAAGTTAGCTTCTGCTATTTCAAGAGTTTGTTGAGCTTCTTGTGGATCAATGTCACTACCCTTTTCTGCATCATTTACTAAAACAGTAACTTCATTATTGTCTATTCTAGCAAAACCACCCATCAGAGCCATCGTTAACCATTGGTCGTTAAGGCGTAGTCTCAAAATACCGATATCAACAGCTGTGGCAATAGGCGCGTGATTTGGTAATACGCCAATTTGTCCACTATTAGTAGACAAAATGATTTCTTTCACTTCTGAATCCCAAACAATTCGATTCGGGGTTAGTACACAAAGATTTAAAGTCATTTCTTCAAATTGTTCTCCATTTCTAAGTTCGTAGCCTTCGCAGTAGCTTCATCAATGTTACCTACCAAATAAAAGGCCTGTTCAGGAAGACTATCTAATTCTCCAGAAAGGATCAATTTAAACCCTCTGATTGTTTCTGCTAGACCGACATATTTGCCCGGAGAACCTGTAAATACTTCTGCTACGAAAAAGGGTTGTGATAAGAAACGCTCAATTTTTCGTGCTCTTGCTACAGTTAAGCGATCCTCTTCGGATAATTCGTCCAGTCCAAGGATAGCTATAATGTCCTGAAGTTCTTTGTAACGTTGTAAAGTTTGCTTAACTTTTTGCGCAGTTTCATAATGTTCCTCACCAACAATTTGAGGTTGAAGCATAGTTGAGGTTGAATCTAAAGGATCTACCGCTGGATAGATACCTTTAGCTGCTAATCCTCTTGATAGTACAGTAGTAGCGTCTAAATGGGCAAATGTCGTGGCAGGAGCAGGGTCGGTCAAATCGTCCGCAGGTACATAAACTGCTTGAATAGAGGTTATGGACCCTTCTTTGGTAGAAGTAATTCTTTCTTGTAAAGACCCCATTTCGGTACTAAGGGTGGGTTGATAACCCACAGCGGAAGGCATTCTACCCAATAAGGCGGATACTTCGGATCCTGCTTGGACGAAACGGAAGATATTGTCAATAAAAAGAAGTACGTCTTGTTCATTAACATCTCGGAAATATTCCGCCATAGTTAGGGCAGTCAAACCAACTCTCATACGAGCTCCTGGTGGTTCATTCATCTGACCATAGACTAGAGCCACTTTTGATTCTGCAATATTTTCTTCATTAATTACTCCAGATTCTTTCATTTCCATATAAAGATCATTTCCTTCACGAGTACGTTCACCTACTCCGCCAAATACGGATACACCGCCATGGGCTTTCGCAATGTTGTTGATTAATTCCATAATTAGTACAGTTTTACCCACTCCAGCTCCCCCGAATAATCCGATTTTTCCCCCACGGCGATAAGGGGCTAAAAGATCTACAACTTTAATTCCTGTTTCAAAAATAGATAATTTTGTATCTAACTGTATAAAGGCAGGCGCAGATCTATGAATGGGGGATGTTGTGCGGGTATCTACAGGACCTAGCTCATCAACAGGTTCTCCAAGCACGTTGAAAATTCGTCCTAGAGTTGCCCCGCCAACGGGAACACTTAGAGCGGCTCCCGTGTCAATCACTTCCATTCCTCGCATTAGGCCATCTGTAGCACTCATAGCTACAGCTCGAACTCGATTATTTCCTAATAATTGCTGTACTTCGCAAGTCACATTAATTTGTTGACCGGCAGTATCTTGACCCTTAACCACCAGAGCGTTGTAAATATTAGGCATCTGCCCCGGGGGAAAAGCTACATCTAGCACGGGACCAATGATTTGAGCGATACGTCCCAGGTTCTTTTTTTCAAGCGCGGAAACTCCAGGACCAGAAGTTGTAGGATTAATTCTCATAATAATAAATAAAAAAATATGTCGAATTTTTTTTTTTTCGAAAATTTGTGAGTAATGAGTAAAAAAAATGTTCGATAGCAAGTTGATCGATTAATTCAATAAGAAATGAAATGGGAGTTAGCGTTCGATTTCGTTGGTATCATCGAACAAATCCAATTCAATTGTTTACTTAATTTTCAATTTCAATAAGTGAATTTGAAAGTTCAACTAACTCCTGTTTAAAAATATTAAGTTTAAAAATATTAAGTGGATGAATAAAAAGGCTTCCTGAAGCCTTTCATTTGTCTATAATGATAGACAAGACTATCCATATTATCTATTAAATTAGAACCTGAACCCTATGTTACAATTCATTATTTCTATCTCATGGACATGGACCTTTATTTCAGGGTATCAATTTAGGCTTAGTTATTATTATTTTCTTTTTTTTTTTCATAGATGAATTCTACATATTTTCTTTTCGCATTTAGGATTTACATATACAAATTTAGGATTTACATATACAACATATATTACTGTCAAGAGGCAATTTCTTATTATTTCGATATTTAGATTCAAAAGGGTTAAGGATTTGAAACTTGAAAAACAAGGATTGGGTTGCGCCATACATATGAAAGAGTATACAATAATGATGTATTTGATGAATCAAATACCATGGTCTAATAACGAAATTTTGAGTAGTTGATAATATTGTTTGATAACTTTGTAAAAGATTCCTGTGAAAGGTTTCATTAACTCCTAATTCATGTCGAGTAGACCTTGTTGCTGTGAGAATTCTTAATTCATGAGTTGTAGGGAGGGACTTATGTCACCACAAACAGAGACTAAAGCAAGTGTTGGATTCAAGGCTGGTGTTAAAGAGTATAAATTGACTTATTATACTCCTGACTATGAAACCAAAGATACTGATATCTTAGCAGCATTCCGAGTAACTCCTCAACCTGGAGTTCCGCCTGAGGAAGCGGGGGCTGCGGTAGCTGCTGAATCTTCTACTGGTACATGGACAACTGTGTGGACCGACGGACTTACCAGTCTTGATCGTTATAAAGGACGATGCTACCACATCGAGCCCGTTGCTGGAGAAGAAAATCAATATATTGCTTATGTAGCTTATCCTTTAGACCTTTTTGAAGAAGGTTCTGTTACTAATATGTTTACTTCCATTGTGGGTAATGTATTTGGGTTCAAAGCCTTACGCGCTTTGCGTCTGGAAGATTTGCGAATCCCTCCTGCTTATTCTAAAACTTTCCAAGGCCCGCCTCATGGCATCCAAGTTGAGAGAGATAAATTGAACAAGTATGGCCGCCCTCTATTAGGCTGTACTATTAAACCGAAATTGGGGTTATCCGCTAAGAATTACGGTAGAGCTGTTTATGAATGTCTTCGCGGTGGACTTGATTTTACCAAAGACGATGAAAACGTAAACTCCCAACCATTTATGCGTTGGAGAGACCGTTTCTTATTTTGTGCTGAAGCAATTTTTAAAGCACAAGCTGAAACAGGTGAAATCAAAGGGCATTATTTGAACGCTACTGCGGGTACATGCGAAGAAATGATCAAAAGGGCTGTATTTGCCAGAGAATTGGGAGCTCCTATCGTCATGCATGACTACTTAACAGGGGGATTCACCGCAAATACAAGCTTGGCTTATTATTGCCGAGATAATGGTTTACTTCTTCACATCCACCGCGCAATGCATGCAGTTATTGATAGACAGAAGAATCATGGTATGCATTTTCGTGTACTAGCTAAGGCGTTACGTATGTCTGGGGGAGATCATATTCACGCTGGTACCGTAGTAGGTAAACTTGAGGGGGAAAGAGAGATCACTTTGGGATTTGTTGATTTATTGCGTGATGATTTTGTTGAAAAAGATCGAAGCCGCGGTATTTATTTCACTCAAGATTGGGTCTCTATGCCGGGTGTTATACCTGTGGCTTCAGGAGGTATTCACGTTTGGCATATGCCTGCTCTGACCGAGATCTTTGGAGATGATTCCGTACTACAATTCGGTGGTGGAACTTTAGGGCACCCTTGGGGAAATGCACCTGGTGCCGTAGCTAACCGAGTAGCTCTAGAAGCATGTGTACAAGCTCGTAATGAGGGACGTGATCTTGCTCGTGAGGGTAATGAAATCATCCGTGAGGCTAGCAAATGGAGTCCTGAACTAGCTGCTGCTTGTGAAGTATGGAAAGAAATTAAATTTGAATTCGAAGCAATGGATACAATTTGAATTCGAAGCAATGGATACTTTGTAATCCACTAATGGACCCTCGTTCTCTTAATTGAATTGTAATTAAACTCGGCCCAATCTTTTACTAAAAGGATTGAGCCGAATACAAAGATCCTATTCTATATATTTTGGATAAATACAGACTTAGTTAAATATACAAGATCTTAAATACAAAATAGAAGACTAAACGACTCAAAGTTATCTTGGATCCACAATTAATCCTAAGGATCTATAGGATTGGTGTATTCTTCTAGATCCCGTAGGCTCAGACCATGCGTGGTCGAGCCAAGTCTCACAACTGCTTTTACCCATCCTGTATATTGCCCTTTTTCCGTGTTGCAATAGAAACTTAAAAATAGACGAGATTTTACGAAAAATGTTCTTCCTAGTAGAAAAGCAAAATTTCTTTTCTCGATGTGAATTTTACACAACATGAAAAATTCCTATTCTCTATTGAAAAAAAAAATATTCAAATAAATAATTTAATGGTTATAGAATTCAATTTTTTTTATAATAATTCTATTTTGAATTATTATAAAATTATTATAAAAAAAATTGAAAACATTGTTTCATCAGAATCATCATAATCAAAATACCCCGCCCCTGGTTCTTGCTCTTACAAAAGCAAAAGAGAATCAATATCTACTTCTTACACTTCTTTTTAGTTAATAATCCGAGTGATTGGATATTGGATATATGCCTTTTGTGAGAGAAAATGCGATATTCAAATGATTTTTCATTGAATGACTATTCATCCATTTATTTTGATGTAAATAGCGGCAAGAAAGTTCTATGAAAAAAAGGTGGTTCAATTCGATGTTATCCAACGTGGAGTTAGAATACAAGTGTAGGCTAAGTAAATTAACGGATAGTCTTGGTCCTCTTGAAAATACCAGTGTAAGTGAAGACCCCATTAGAAATGATACAGATAAAAACATCCAAAGTTGGAGTAATAGGAACAGTTCTAGTTACAGTAATGTTGATCATTTAGTCGACATTAGGGACATTCGGAATTTCGGCGCGGATGGCACTTTTTTAGTTAGGGATAGTAACAGGGGCAGTTATTCCATCTATTTTGATATGGAAAATCAAGTTTTTGAGATTGTTGAGATGGACAGTGATCGTGTTTTTCTGAGTGAACTAGAAATGGAAAGTTCTTCTTATAGTTATTGGAATTCTAGTTATCTGAATACTGGGTCTAGGAGTGACGACTCTGACTATGATCATTATATATATGATACTAAATTTAGTTGGAATAATTACATCAATAGTTGCATTGACAGTTATCTTCGTTCTCAAATATGTATTGATAGTTATATTTTAAGTGGTGGTGAAAATTACAGTGAAAGTTACATTTATAGTTACATTTGTGGTGAAAGTGGAAATAGTAGTGAAAACGAGAATTCTGGTCTAAGAACTAGTACGAACGGTAGCGATTTAACTATAAGAGAAAGTTTGAATGATCTCGGTGTAACTCAAAAATACAGGCATTTGTGGATTCAATGCGAAATTTGCTATGGATTAAATTATAAAAAAAAATTGAAGTCAAGAATAAATATTTGTGAACAATGTGGATATCATTTGAAAATGAGTAGTTCAGATAGAATTGAACTCTTGATTGATTCTGGTACTTGGGATCCTATGGATGAAGATATGGTATCTCTGGATCCCATTGAATTTCATTCAGAGGAAGAACCTTATAAGAATCGTATTGATTCTTATCAAAGAAAGACAGGATTAACCGACACTGTTCAAACAGGCACCGGTCAGCTAAATGGCATTCCCGTAGCAGTTGGGGTTATGGATTTTCAGTTTATGGGGGGTAGTATGGGATCCGTAGTTGGTGAGAAAATCACTCGTTTGATCGAGTATGCCGCCAATAAATTTTTACCTCTTATTCTAGTGTGTGCTTCCGGAGGAGCACGCATGCAAGAAGGAAGTGTAAGCTTGATGCAAATGGCTAAAATATCTTCCGCTTTATCTGATTATCAATCGAATAAAAAGTTATTTTATGTTTCAATCCTTACATCTCCTACAACGGGTGGAGTGACAGCCAGTTTTGGTATGTTGGGGGATATCATTATTGCTGAACCCAACGCCTACGTTGCATTTGCAGGTAAAAGAGTAATTGAACAAACATCGAATAAGACAGTACTTGAAGGTTCACAAGCGGCCGAATTTTTATTCCAAAAGGGCTTATTCGATCTAATCGTACCCCGTAATCTTTTAAAGGGCGTTCTGAATGAGTTATTTCAGCTCCACGCTTTCTTTCCTTTGAATCAAAAATCAAGTATAGCTTTAAGTTAATTAATTGTATAGCTTTAAGTTAATTAATTTTTATTAAAAAAAATTAAAGTTCAAATAGTTTTTTAGCGAACAAGTATTCAGTTAGCGAAATCAAAAGCAAAATAAAATTAGAAGAGTGGATTTTTTGTGACATAAGCGTAAATTGTAGAAATAATTATGCAGAGAATTTTTTTTTACCGATATTTTCTGATTTCTAATTACGAAAGCCCTATCAACAAGAGATAAGATTGAATTCTTTCTTCTACGAAGCAAGCTAAATAATAAAAAAATTTCTCGGGAGCAGAAAAAACTCTTGATTTTTTTAAGTTATAAAAAAAGAAAAAGAAAAGAATAACAAACAAGTGGATTATCATACATATAGTTCAGGTAGAAAAATGAATAAGCCCATTTACTTAGTTCTATACTCCTTAGTATTTTATTATATATATACTCACTTATAAATACTATATATAATTATATAGGAATTATAATGATTATAAGATATCTTTCTAACAATATAAATAACAGGTACAAATATTAAATCGAGGCGCCCATTCTATGATAATTCTTAACAACTTACCTTCTATTTTTGTGCCTTTAGTAGGCTTAGTATTTCCGGCAATTGCGATGACTTCTTTATTTCTTTATGTTCAAAAAAACAAGATTTTTTAGATTCGATGGAGGTAAATATCATCTATTTTTAGTTTTTCAAGATTTAGACTTGGATCATAACATAGATATCTATTTAATATAATATAATATGGTATAACATGTGGTTTTTTTCAAACAAAGAGGAAAGGGTTCTTTTGCAGACGTAAATGTGCTCTATAAGTAAATGACCTGTTTGAAAAAAGAATTGGAGTGAATGCCTGACAAAGCCAATGGATCCATATGTGTGTAGATAGCAGATCATATGAAAAGGCTCTTAGATCTAAGGAATTCGATGAATTCTTCCTAAAGATTCACATCAGAATAGTGCGAGTTGATGAAAGTTACTTTTGAAACAATAAAAGTAAAGTCAAATTCTGTTGGGCTAGTCTCCCACTTCCAATAAAACGCAACTGGATCGAGTATGACGAGTATGAATTGGCGATCAAAACATATATGGATAGAATTTATAGCGGGGTCTCGAAAAATAAATAATTTCTCCTGGGCCTTAATACTTTTTTTAGGTTCATTGGGGTTTTTGTTGGTTGGAATTTCCAGTTACCTTGGCAGAAATTTGATATCTTTCTTTCCGTTTCAGCAAATAATTTTTTTTCCACAAGGGCTCGTAATGTCTTTCTATGGGATTGCTGGTCTATTTATTAGTTCTTATTTGTGGTGTACAATTTCGTGGAATGTCGGTAGTGGTTATGATCAATTCGATAGAAAAGAGGGAGTAGTGTGTATTTTTCGTTGGGGATTCCCTGGAAAAAATCGTCGCATCCTACTCCGATTCCTTATGAAAGATATTCAGTCTATCAGAATAGAAGATAAAGAGGGTATTTCTGCTAGGCGTGTCCTTTATATGGAAATCAGAGGCCAGGGAGCCATTCCTTTGACTCGTACTGATGAGAATTTGACTCCACAAGAAATTGAGCAAAAAGCTGCGGAATTGGCCTATTTCTTGCGTGTACCAATCTCTTAGTAAGAGCCAAAAAAACCAAAAGTTCAATTTTGCTATAGCAAAATTGAACTTTAAACTCAAATTTCTTCACAATACTAATCGAAAACAAAGTTTTTTTGTCCGAAAAATTTTTATGCGTATGTAAATTCAGTAACAAGTAAAAAATTGAAATAATAGACTCATCTCATAGATCAAGAAAATAAAACAGTTCGGAATAAGATCTAGAATAACTAGAATAAAAATAACTAGAATAAAGAAATTCTCTTTTTCTTTTCAATATTCGAAATTGATGTGTTAGATATCAATAGATCATATCTTGTAAAGAATTTCTCCTTTTTTCGCCAATCAACGTTTCTTTTTTCCCTTTTTTGTATTCCTAAATGAGCAAAAGTTTGGACCACTCGGGCCGCTTATAATGATAACTTTGAACGAAAACCTTTCCGTCTTATTTTGCTTTTGCCGCTCATTTTTGATCATCATGTCAAAATATTCTTCAGAAATCCCTTTCAATTAGTCTTGTAGACTATGGTCAATTGGCGAATTTTTTGTCGGAAATATTTGTTATTTTGATACAAAGGAATTCTTTCATCTCGAAATCGGAATTTGAAGTGGTTCTTCGGGCATTCATTGAAACGAGGGAATTACTTCCAATTTGAACAATTGAGATTTCCGGAAACAATTTTTTTTCATTCATGTGCTCTTTCTTATTGGTAGGCTTTTTCTGTATTTTTTCTAAATTCTAAGGACTAACCCCTGACTCACAAATAAAAAACAGGTAATAGGTTCATAGCTTCCAGGCCTTGTAATAGAACTTATGTTTGATAGAAATTTTAAATCCTATAGAGTTGACGAATGAAGTGGGTTCATTACAAATTCAAAGACCAAAAAATGAAAAAAAAAAGCATTAATTTCCCTTCTATATCTTACATCTATAGTCTTTTTGCCCTGGTGGATCTCTTTTTCATTTAAAAAAAGTCTGGAATCTTGGGTTATTAATTGGTGGAATACTAGTAAATCTGAAACTTTTTTAAATGATATTCAAGAAAAGAGTATTCTAGAAAAATTCATAGAATTAGAGGAACTCTTTTTTTTGAACGAAATGATAAAGGAATACTCGGAAACACATCTACAAAAGTTTCGTATCGGAATTCACAAAGAAACGATCCAATTGATAAAGGTGTACAATGAGGATCGTATCCATACGATTTTGAACTTTTTGAGAAATATAATCTCTTTCGTTATTCTAACTGCCTATTCTATTCTAGGTAACGAAGAACTTATTATTTTGAATTCTTGGGTTCAAGAATTCCTATATAACTTAAGCGACACAATAAAAGCTTTTTCTATTCTTTTATTAACCGATTTGTGTATAGGATTCCATTCACCCCACGGTTGGGAACTAATGATTGGCTCTGTCTACAAAGATTTTGGATTTGCTCATAACGATCAAATTATATCTGGCCTTGTTTCTACCTTTCCGGTCATTGTCGATACAATTATAAAATATTGGATCTTCCGTTATTTAAATCGTGTATCTCCGTCACTTGTAGTGATTTATCATTCAATGAATGACTGAAAAATACCGAGCCAATTAGAATGTTTGTTATTTTGTACATAAGCAAAACATTCAAAATCCTCTTTTTTCTATACATCTAATTTCTATACATCTAAGAGATTCGTTTCGAACTTTTCCTATATTTTAGTAAAAATTATTCAGTAAATAGCAGCATCGTGGATAGGGAAGTATACTAGCGACCCACCAAATTTTATTGTAAAAATTTTGGGATCAATGATTGGACCATGCAAACTAGAAAGACCTTTTCGTGGATAAAGGAAGAGATTACTCGTTCAATTTCCGTATCGCTCATGATATATATAATAACTCGAGCGGGGATTTCAAACGCATATCCCATTTTTGCACAGCAGGGTTATGAAAATCCGCGCGAAGCAACTGGCCGTATTGTATGTGCGAATTGTCATTTAGCTAATAAGCCTGTGGATATTGAGGTTCCACAAGCGGTACTTCCTGATACTGTATTTGAAGCAGTTGTTCGAATTCCTTATGATATGCAACTGAAACAAGTTCTTGCTAATGGTAAAAAGGGAGCTTTGAATGTGGGGGCTGTTCTGATTTTACCCGAGGGGTTTGAATTAGCCCCTGCTGATCGTATTTCGCCAGAGATGAAAGAAAGGATAGGTAATCTGTCTTTTCAGAATTATCGACCCACTAAAAAAAATATTCTTGTGATAGGTCCTGTTCCTGGTCAGAAATATAGTGAAATAACCTTTCCTATTCTTTCTCCTGATCCCGCTACTAGGAAGGATGTTCACTTCTTAAAATATCCCATATACGTAGGCGGAAACCGAGGAAGGGGTCAGATTTATCCCGACGGGAGCAAAAGTAACAATACGGTTTATAATGCTACAGCAGCAGGTATAGTAAGCAAAATCATACGAAAAGAAAAAGGGGGATATGAAATAACTATAACGGATGCGTTAGAGGGACGCCAAGTGATTGATAGTATACCTCCAGGACCGGAACTTCTTGTTTCAGAAGGCGAATCTATCAAACTGGATCAACCATTAACGAGTAATCCTAATGTGGGTGGATTTGGTCAGGGGGATGCGGAAATAGTACTTCAAGACCCATTACGTGTCCAAGGCCTTTTGGTCTTCTTGGCATCTATAATTTTGGCACAAATCTTTTTAGTTCTTAAAAAGAAACAGTTCGAGAAAGTTCAATTGTCCGAAATGAATTTCTAGATCTACAAATTTATCAACCAATAATCCCTCAATTTTTCAATTTTTATTTACGGTGTAATTATGTCACTCTTGGTAAATTTCACTGTCATCGAATGTATCAATCGTTTTTCTATTCTAATAGAATTCAATTCGACTAGATATTGAGCCCAAAAAAGTAAGTGGAAAAGAAAAGGGAAAATCAACCAAACAAGGGATTCTAGGAGGTATTATTCTATTCGTCTTCCTAGTCTTCGACACAAGAAAAGGAATTTTCACATCCCTTTTTTGTGTCGAAATAATAATGATTCTTGATTTTACTCGTAAAAGATTCATATTCATTGTTTGCCCGGTTTCTCACAATCTCGTTTTTGATTTTATACTTATAAAATTCTTTTTACGTATAAAGAACTTCCATTTAGTACATCATATAATTAGTACATCGTAGAAATAGTAGTGGACAAACAAAAAAGGGGAAGTCCTTTGAGCAAATAGAACTTCTTCAATCAACTTCTAAAAAAAATAGAGTAAGATTCTATTAGTACAGTTCTATATAGTATAGTATTAGTAGAGTTCTATTCGTATAGATAGTATAGCAAATTTCGCATGATATTGTATCGACAGAAATATCGAAAATATAGAATCATTCAGGAAAAGAAAAAAAATCGATCTATTTCTTCTTTCTTATAACTTTGTAAAGTATATCGAGGAACAAATGTTCTGAATTAATTAATGAGGTTTCTTTTTCAAAAAGACCATAACAAAAGTCTAATGAGGTTTTGTGAAATATTTCAAATATCAGAAAAAGATAATCTATTTTGTGATTTAACCGGATAAAGTATTATGATTATTAAGAACTCAACGGGACCCCCTCGAATCAGACAGAGAAAAACGTAGGGGTCCCGTTGAGTTCTTACACTTTCATGTCTACAACTCAGTTCATCCGATTACTACAGGGATGAACCCAATCCAGAATATGAACCATAAAAGAAAATGCCTATTAAACCGATCACAGGAATACCAGTTACAGTACCTATTATCCAAAGAGGAATCCTTCCAGTAGTATCGGCCATTTATCCCACTTCCCTCCACATTTAATCAAGTGGTCATGCTAGAGACATAAACAGTCATAGATAATTATGAGATGATATCCTTCCGATGGTATAAGAAATTTTCGACTTTTAATTTTTATTTATTAGTCTCTTTTCTTCAATTAATTGAAGAAATAATTAGAAAATAAAACAGCAAGTACAAAAATGAGTAATAACCCCCAGTAGAGACTGGTACGATTCAATTCAACATTTTGTTCGTTCGGGTTTGATTGTGTCATAGTGCTATAATTAATTCGGCTTAGGTTTATCGTTGGATGAACTGCATTGCTGATATTGATCCCAAAAAAGAAACAGTAGGTACAGCTAGTCCGTGAACAGTCAACCATCGCACTGTAAAAATTGGATATGTTCGATCTATGGTCATTGAGGCCTCCTAAAAAGATTTACTAAATTCATCAAGTTGTTCCAAAGGATCAAAACGACCAGTTATTAATGGAATTCCTTGTCGGCTCTCTGTAAAATATTCATTTGGCCGAGGGCTTCCAAACACATCGTAAGCTAAACCAGTGCTGACGAATAACCAACCTGCAATGAATAGGGAAGGTATAGTAATGCTATGAATGACCCAATATCGAATACTGGTAATAATATCAGCAAAAGAACGTTCTCCTGTGCTTCCAGACATGCTGAGCTCCACATATTCTTGTACAGTCAAAAAGGGATCGATTCTGTAAAAGATGAGATCAAGATCAGTAAATGAAAATTCACTTAAATGCATCTTTGTAAGATCGTCAATATTGTACCAAGGGTTTCTTTAAAGTATACCGAATCAGTATAGCTATCCTTCTTCTGACGCAGCAACGCAACTTCAATCAGTATCGAAATGAAGTCCTAGATATAGATAATCTCTTTCTTTTTTTTTTTCTTTTTCTTGCTTCTGTCTTCTGTAGAATTCTGTACT
>CAOJCR013018175.1:0-10497 GCA_948330485.1 Euphorbia neoarborescens | reverse complement strand
GTAGAAGCACTGGCCGTTAACACAATAACCCCAAAAAAGGTCATTGATTTTGTGTGGGACCAAATAGTCACAAGATTTGGTATCCCCCGCAAAATTATCACTGGCAATGGCACCCGGTTCGGGTCAGCAAAATTCTGAGATTTGTGCTCCAACCTTCACATCCAACAACACTTTACCTCGATCGCTTACCCCTAGACCAATGGGCTAACTAAAGTTACCAACCAAACCATAGGAAGGGGGATCAAGAAGCGGCTAACAGTGTATAAAGTAGCCTGGGCAGACGAACTCAACAACGTGCTATGGCTATATCGTACCACCCCGACCTCAGATTCAGGGGAAACTCCCTTTACCTTGGTATATGGCATAGAAGCAGTCATCCCGATAGAGGTAGGAGCTCCCAGTGATATTCTACTCAAAGGAAGAGAAATATATTAATCTTCGTCACCAGCTGGACTCTATTGAAGAACATAGAGATAGAGCATATGTTCTCATGGCAGCCTACAAGGCAAAAGTAGTTCGCTTCTATGATAGAAGAATCCGGAGCATAACCTTGTGAGTAAGGGATAAAGACTTGAGAGATGCTCATGCAGCCTAAGCACTTGAAGGTAAAGGAAAGCTAGCAGCCAACTGGAAAGCGCAGTACAGGGTGAAAGAAATTGTAGGGCCAGCTACAATACTACTCAAGCAGCTAAACAGGAAAGAGCTCCCAAGGATATGGAAGATGAGAAATATGAGGCCATACACCACCCCCTACTATGTAAATATTACGGCAATAAAAGCTAATGCTTTCTCTTATAACCCAAGATTATCGCTGCCATAAAGTGATCGAGCATCTCTCCTTTATTGGCTCTATAAAGTCATGAGTCGGCTGATCAATCACCCCTCACTGACTCCCTATTTACATCAGGAAGCGATCGACCAGCTCTCCCTCGCTGATCATCATTTTTTCCATGAAGTGATCGAGCATCTCTCCTTTATTAGCCCTATAACAAGTCATGAGGCGGCTGATCCATCACCCCTTACTGACTCCCTATTTACATCAGGAGGCGATCGACTTGCTCTCCCTATATGATCACCATTTTTACCATGAAGTGATCGAGCATATCTCCTTTATTGGCCTTATAACAAGTCATAAGGTGGTTGATCCGTCAACCCTCGCTGACTCCCTATTTACATCAGGAGGAGATCGACCTGCTCTCTCTCGCTGATCATCATTTTTTGCCATGAAGTGATTGAGCATCTCTCCTTCATTAGCCCTATAACAAGTCATGAGATGGCTGATCCATCACCCCTCACAGATTCCCTATTTGCATCAGGAGGCGATCGACCTGCTCTCCCTCGCTACTCATCATTTTTGCTATAAAGTGATCGAGCATCTCTCCTTCATTAAGCCTATAAGAAGTCATAATGAGGCTGATCCATCACCCTTCATGATTCCCTATTTACATAAGGAGGAAATTGACTTGCTCTTCCTTGCTGATCAACATTTTTGCCATGAAGTAATTGAGCATCTCTCCTTCGTTGGCCCTATAACAAATTATGAGGCCTTTGATCCTTCACCCCTCGTTGACTCCCTATTTACATCAGGAGGAAATTGACCTGTTCTCTCTCGCTGATTATCATTATTTTCACCATGCAGTAGTCAATCATCTCTCCTCCATTGACCCTATGTTAGGACGTGAGGCGGCTGATCTATCACCCCTCACTAACCACATCTACACTAGGGATGATAATTTTGCAATAAAAAATTGAACCTAAAGTTGTATATGAATTGAACCGCATACAGATGAATCAATATGGGAACCCCAAAACCGCATCTTTTCTCATTTATAGAATCCATCTTTTTTACATAAAAAAGAAGAAGAAGAGAAAGAAGGAGTAAAACAAAACGGAAGTTCTATCTACACAACTCCGAGAGACGACAGCTGAGGGAACATCATAGGAGGGGGAGAAAGGAAAGCCTTCCTAGGTAAGGGCTCTGTAGGAGGCAAACTATTGGCTTGGACTGGGTCCTCCCCTAACACTATCCACACGCCGTCGGTAGGCTTCTAGCTCTTCCGTAATGTTGTTAGGATCCAGGGATTCCACTAGCTCCGCCACTTCAATGGCAGGGTTTGCACGAACCATATCCATGCACTTTTGCACAAACACATATGAAATGTTGGTGAATTCCCCATCCATCTCTAAGCACTACTTCTCCCATTCATTCTCCAGAGTACCTGTTGAATCTCCCGTTCTCTCTCCAACTCACCCACCCTTGCCTATTTCCTCAACAACTCGGTCTGAAGAACTTGGACTTTCTTATTTGCCGCCTCTAGTTAAGCACCTAGGCGTGCCTCTATCCTCGTCATCTCCCCCTTTGCTGACTCAAAGTTGCCTAGCGCCTGCCGAAGCCACATTTCTAATTCTTCTATTGGTTGTGCTAGAAATCTTTCTAGTCGTGCCCTCATCTCCACGTAGCTTTGTACAACTTTATTTTTCTCAGGAACCGCTACATCTGCTTGAGACCTCTCCATCACCAACTCCAGCTAGATTTCCTCGTTTTCCTGTAACCATCTTTTCGTAATAGAGAGCTCATCTCTAATCTTTCCCAGCTCTTCTTCCAGCAGGGTAATCCGGTGATTATCCTCCAGACCATGCACCCCTACACAGAGCACGTCATTCATGTCCTACAAAAATCCCACACAAGCCTCAGCAATATCTAAATCATCAACCGGCACCGAAATATGAGGAAAAATAAACACTTACTCATAGCATAGCTTTATAGCCATGGTGGATCCGCCCTTCATCTTTTGATCGGGGATTCTCGAGTCTTATTTCAGCAGATATTTTATAATCTCTTCACACGCTCCGGCTTCATCCTATTGGCCCTTTGACAGTGACCCCACCAATGGCATCTCAGGAGTTTTATCAGCAACATCGGGCCCAACGGCTACACCTTTACTAGATAGGGTAGCCACCTTCCCGATATGGGATCGAGGCACTTCCCCCTTATCCTGCCTTCTCACATCCTCCTAATGAGGCCTTTTGGTGGTAGGGGTCTCTACCTTCCATCCCGGCCCCTCCAATTTCAAAGGAGGGCTTGGCACCTGCCCCACACCTTACACGTTTTCCTTTCCCTTACCTCCTCTAGCCTCCGAAGTGCCTCTCCCTGACCGTCTCCCATAAAGCACTACAGAGGTATATAACTGGTCAGCAGACAAAATCCCTGAAATGTAAGAACAAAAGAAGTTAATATCAGTCGGCAACCATACCTGCAGCAACTTTATGATATATAATGGAGGACCCCTCTACCCTCACAATGGGGATTCCCACCAGGAATGCCTGAACTACTCATGTAGGGACCATCGTACTCAAGGAACATCCTAGTATAAACGGTGGAGCACCCCCTCCACCGGTGTCATGGTGCATGGAGCCCATTCATCCCTCCTGCCCCTATTAACCCAGTCTTAGGAAAGTTGCCCTATACCTTGGAATTCTTTAATGAAAAAGAACTTTCCTTTCCATCTTTTTATGTTCGATGTTTTGTCACTAAAATTGACATAGCTGACCCTCTTATTCCTTGTAATATAACCTTTCAACAAGCGGGGAGTACACAAATGCCTGAAGATCCCTCCCGTCAAACCCCTACCTAGACCTTCGAGAAGGTGGTGCGTGGACAACAAGTCCACCATGACGTTGGGATGCAATTAGGCCAATGGAATGTTGTAGTCCGTAAGTAGCTCCGTTAACATAAGAACCCAGGGATAGAAAAAACCCAGGACATTGATTGGCAACGACCATAAAATACCCCTCCAGCGGTGCGTTGGCCCAACTTGCCTCGTCGGGCAAAAGGTACTCCACCTACTTCAGCCAGTCCATCTGCCAAACAACCGTTGGGGGTCCTCTACATCGACTTCCTCTGGCATTTCAACATCATCCCCTTTTCTCATCTCCATACTCGACATACCTTTATCCTCAAAGCTCCTTATGGTCCGCAGGAAATAGAGCAATCCACCGGAAAAAGCAACACGAAGATCCTTGTTGGTGCGATAAGAACTTGAGAATAAAACCAACAGATGATCTTCGATTACCGACCTTCGCCTTTTATAACGCACAAGACACAAAGATTCAAAATTCAAATCCTAAGGGACACTCGTTGGCAAGAAAATGGCGTTAATGGCTCGTCATCATTACACGCTACTTCCCCCTCGAAAACCCCCAACCGTCATTAATATGATAGCCACCTAGCCTCCTCGTATTGGCTTGACCCGAACACGCTTCACAAACATCCTTGAGGAGCCCAACGATTTCGGCTCATCAAGCGCCGCACCGTCTCTTGAAATCCTCAAGAATTTCCGTTCTCTTAGAGAGACTCTTGATAACCCATGTCGAATAGGCTCTCATACATACGCCACACATGGGAAAGATATGACTCAACAGGATTTTCCAGAGCAAACGCCCCCCGTAAGATGCTCCCGCCCAAAGGGAAGGACCACTGTATTTAATGCAGCAATTAATACTGCGGGAACAAACCGCGACTCGACAAAACAACAAGAACAAGATGGAGTGTCGTCAAAAAGTCAGAAATAATTTTTCCCAGAAGCGACAAGTAACAGAGCTACAAGGTCTGTACCTAAAAGGTCCGTACTACCTGTCGCCCAATAACGACAAGACACGTAGAACCCCGCTGTCACTATATAACTAGCAAAACTGCCAACAAATAAGATATCTGAATTATCTTTAACTCTTGAATTATTTATTTTGCTGAAACTCTCTCCAAGGGCACCCAGCTCCGACAGCCTTTCATTTGTTTTGCAGGTAACCAAAACAGCAACTCAGTAACGCAACTCCGACAGGTTCAAGTTCTAGCTCTCACTGGTTATCACTAATCATTTTAGTAGTTAAGTTATAAACTTATTTATTTATTTGATAATTTATTTATTTATTTGTTAGAAGTTCACCGATAGAAATCATTGAGGAACTCATAACTGGGGTAATATATTTTCAAGGATTTTTTTTTTTTTTTTTTGGTTACAGCCTTCACAAAGTTTTTACCAATTGTGTCTCTATAAATTACACTCCATGTTCAGAAAATGAGAGGGCAACTCGTATATATGACCTAATTAAATACAACGTCCCAATTACCTCATAATCAAAAACAAAACTCATTATTGATCATATTAATGCAGACCAAATGAAAATATATAGCAATTGTGATGTTTTCAACCAGTCTTCTCCTTATCGGCTTCCTTGGTAACAATACTTTTGTGTTTAACATTAGAAACTTTGTTTATAACTTGCTTAAACACCTTCTGGTCCAGATTCTGGTAAAATCTGCTAGCTTCAATTCTCATTCTATCATCCATCTTCTTTATTCTTCCTTCCTGCTTCTCATATATTACTGGAATGCTCATCCCTCCCACTATTCCTGCCATATTCCCATATCCAATAAATCAACAAACCAATCAATCCCTGCTGTTTTGTAAGTACTATTTTATTATGTTATTTGTGAGTATTATTTTACCTATGTATGAAAGTGTTAAGAAGTCAAAGACGCTGGCGACGTAAGCCAGCAGCCACAGAGCAGCCACAGCTCGGACGAAAGTAAACCATTCCCTCTGTGCACTAACGTGCATCATCCATGCAAGCCTTCCTTCTACCATTTTTCTTACAGTATTTGCTGTCTCCATACTTGTGTCCTCTGATATTTCCATCTCTGGAAGCTTTGGTGCTTCTCTATATTCATCATTAATTAATTAATTAATTAACCACCCAGCCAAGTTAAATTGACTGCAATTATTAAAATAAAGTATAGATAAAAAAATTCTTACTTGCCGAAAAGCCTAACAAGGTTGATGTAAAGAGAAGTGATTATAAACATGGTTGCCCATGAGACGACTGTAACAAAGTTGAATTTGTACACATCTAGTAAAACCCATGTTGCAGTTGATATTACAAGCGCGCTCAATTTATTTCCCCTCCATAGGAATATGTCTCTAACTGTTAATAAATTTAATTAAATTTATCAGTAGCAGGGATTATGATAAAACATAATTTAATTAGATTTTTCTTTTAAAAAAAATAACATTGGTATAATAATTACCTGAAAAGAACAAGGGAGAAATTTTTGTATCATCTGACATTTTAAGGGAATTGAAGTTGAGAGTCGGATGCAAAGTTATTTTGCTGTACAATTTTGATAAACATGCTTTATCAGGAAGTAGGTGAATATTCAGGTTACACGTTTGAAGAAACGTGGAGGTCACAGACATGTGCGATGGTGTTGAAACAACACGTAGGTTTTGCATGCACTACCGATTGTCCGGTGGGGGTTCTGTTTTAGTATTAGTAATTGAATCACGGCCGCCCATTTTTCAACGGGCGGCTGTGATTCATTCGACAGAATTTTTTTGTTGGGCCATCAACAAAACAGAATCCTGATTCTTTATTATATGATATTGCTATTTTTTTTAGAATTTATTATGACGTTGGTTGAACTTCAACATGTAAAATATTATTTTAATTAAAATAATGAGGCATTACAACTAATTATGGAAAAATTATACAATATGTCGGGCACATATCCACGTGGTGGACTCTAACAAATATGATCTTGCTAATTTATTTCAATAAATACATGTGTACTGAATTAAAATGAAGTGTCAAACTTTTATTGGTTTGGGTGCATTGACACGTGGTGGACCCGGCATATGTAATAATTTCTCCTAATTATGAAGTGAAAACTTAGCTACTGGGATATTCACTCGTCGTGATTAATGGAATTGTTTTTATTTGTCCTATTCCATGTCGCATTTGCCATCTCATTATACAAACATGATACTTGTGTTAATTACCCATTTTTTTTAATAAAGATTGGGTATTGAGAATAAAGAAAGAAGCAGACATTCCAGCTATGTTGGCACTCCTGATAAGCCCCAACTCTGTATCGACCCGAAATTTTATTAATGGAAAAAGAAAAAAATTAGTCGAGAGTACATCAAAACAAACTAAGCAATACGAAATTGCTCAACATGCCTGAAATCATAAAAAATAAAAGAATTATAGGAATCAGGAGCAGTGTTTCACCAAATAGGCGCTTGCACAGACGCATCAAAGTTTGCAAGAGCATCAGCCGCTCGGTTTCCTTCACGTTAAATATGCGACACACTAAAATCCATGCTAGAAAAATGCCGAAGACAGATAAGCCAGGAAGATTTAACTTCCCAAGGGACCATCGAAGAGCGAGAACGCAACAACTCAACAACGTAAGTAGAATCACATTCAAGCCAAAGCTGAAACCAACTTTTTCCCAAGCAGTTTTAATTGCATAAATGGCCGCCCTTAATTCTGCAATGAAAGCAAATGATGTTTCCATAGGAAACGCAAAAGATCCCTTCGGAAAGCCCCTCGGAGTCCTAAAAATTCCTCCAGCATCTGCCAAAGATGGGTTAACTAACACAGAGCCATCCATATTAGCTTTGATCCAACCCATAGGTGGGGATTTCCATACGATACTTATAGTCTTTAGTGGATGTTGAGACTGGCCCTTAATATCGAGCTGCCGCATGATACTGTAGTCCTCAAAACAATTTCTAATTGTCCCTTTAGCAAGACCATTTATCTTCTGTATGGCGGACCATAATCTCCTCAAACAAAGGTGAATACATGGTGATTCATTCTAAAAAATTGACCGGTTCTGGACCTGCCAAATTAGCCATAATAACGTGACTGTACCGCCTCGCCAAAGATCTTTAATTTGAGAGCTAGCTTGAAGGTTTGAGGTAGTGACAGCAAGATCCATTGCTATGCCTGAGAGGGTGATTGCCATGCCGAACAGAGAAGAAAAGGCACGCCAAAGCCCAACCAAGAAAGGACATTGCAGAAACAAATGCTCAATTGTTTCAGAGTTAGACTTGCAAAGTGGACAACATGAAGCCAACCTTATCCCCCCGACGTTGCAGATTATCGTGCGTAGAAAGAGAGCTATTGATTGCCCTCCAATAAAGGACTGACCGATACGGAGGGATAAATGGAGCCCAAATAAAATGACTCCATGATTGCAGATGGACTGAAGATCGAGAAAGCAGGAATTTTCGGACAGAAAAAACTCCATTTATAGTAGGGGTCCAAACACACGTATCTTCGGTTTCAAGGCACGGTTGAATAGCAAGAATGGAATTCCGCAAATCAGCCGACATTGGGGAAAGATTTACCCAGCCACCATTATGTATATAATTCATTACCTTATCACCAAGCCATCTAGCCTCTGAATTAGCAATAACCATTCTACGAGCGGCTGAAGGATTAATCACTTGAGAATTCCAAAAATTGAGTTTTGAATTCTCCCCAATCCACCAGAAACAATCCCCAAGAATGAAAAAACTGATTTTATAGAAGTCCAAATGGAAGAAGTAATTTCTTTGGCAATAGGTATATCTGTACTGGATACAAATATGGTCTGAAGCAGCCTCAAAAAAGGATTTTCCGAAGTAAACAAACCCCAAGGTAAATGACCAAGCAAAGCTGAATTTATTTGGCTTAAATCATGGATCCCCAGTCCCCCTCTCTAACAGACCAACAACACACTTTCCAAGGAGCGGTGACCATTTTCCTTTGAGTGACACATCCCGTCCAAAAAAATTCCAAATAGCACGCATAATAGTCTTCAACAATCTAGCCGGCCATTTATAGATTTGAAAAGAATACGTTAATGAGCTGGTCACAACAGAATTAACCAAAGTGATATGGCCCGACATTGAAAGAAACTTGCCTTTCCATTTAACAAAATTGGAGATAATTTTATTTGCCACAGGTTGTAAGAAATTCCTCCTCGGAGCCACTTGGAACAACGGAACACCAAGATACTTGAAAGGCAGTGAACTCTTTTTAATATTCACTAAATCTGAAAGAAGAACAGCCCATCGATGAGTGACTGAGGAGCCAAAAAATATAGTTGACTTATATCAACTGACGTGTTGCCTAGAAACAGTAGCATAATGGCTGAATATGTCACGAAGAATTTTCATGTTCTTAGTCGAGGCTTTGGAAAAAAGAAGTGTATCGTCCGCATAAAGAAGATGGGTCGGAAAGGTTGAACCATGCACATAAGGGGAGGGATCAAGCTTCTTTAGATAAACATGGCATTCCAGCAGCCTGCTTAAATAATCCTCATCTATAGGAAATAAAATGGGAGAGAGAGGATCTCCTTAACGAACCCCTCTCGAGCCAGAGAAATACCCATGAGTACCACCCCCCGAAAGAATGGATATACGAGAGGAGGAAAAAATATTAAGAATCCAGTCTCGAAATTGAATGTTGAATCCGAAGCTGTAACATCCCGACTCGGGATTTATAAGGGTTGAGAATGAATGGTAAAGGTGATATGAAACTAATGAAATCAAAGTGAGGTTTCAAAGGTTGGAATCAATATTTTAAGGCTTTAAATTGAATCTTATGGATGATTTATGAAATTAAGGAGTGAGTTATATTTAGGTATGAAAGTTTAGGTTGAGAATCGAGAAGTTTTGGATTGTTTCGGGGGAAAAGTCATAACTAAACACATTTTTGTAAAGTTACACGTGATTTCCTAGTTACACGCCTCACGTGTTTAAGAGTAAAGGAAGAACACGTGTTTTCTAAATTACATGTGATGCGTGTTAAGGTCGTGTGTTTTAGGCTGTTGGATTAACACGTGATTTTCATTTTACACGACTCGCATGTTATACTTGCGTTATACGCAGCCTTTTTACTTCGGCCTATTCTCCCAATTGAACCGCTGGATCATCACGAGCTTTGGACCACGGTTAATAGACATGTTAAACTTCAAAATGAATGGTGGAGATGATATTATATGGACGGAAAAATGATGAAATTGACGTTCAAAATGGGCTGTCCAGCATGAATTGTTAATGCTGGAAAGTTGAGATTTCACGCGTGTTTTGTGAAACACATGTGCCACGTGTTTCATCACGTGTTAGGCTTAATAAACGGCAAAAAATGAGAGAAAACCAAGGGTAAAATGGACTTTACATATTTGGATATTTAGGGGTTGATTTTGGACGGTTTAAAAGGGTGGAATTCTCCAAAAATAGCATGGTTTTTCTTGGTTTCCTTCTTCTTCTTCATTTTCCTCTCTTTTCTTTCATTTTCTTCTTCATTCTTCTTTCGTCTTCTTCTGTTTTTGTGAAAATCATGCCTGGCTTTAAGTGCTTTGGTCAAGTTTATCATTTTAATCGATGGATTTTCCTGAAAATCGGAATGATGGTGCATGATACATGGGTTTCGAAGGAAGAAGACGTTATGGTAGTAGGAAGAATGAATAGTGGGTTCGATAATAAGTTTAGAAAACAGGGCTCCTAGAGTATACTACTCTCTTTTTTTTGTTTAGTAAGTGGTTACTCAACCCTTTTTAATTTGATTTCAATGTAGTTTATGTTATAAATATGGATTTAATGTTGTTTTATAAGTATTTTGAGGAATTAGACATGTTTTGGAGATTTGAGTTTAGTATGGAAA
>CAOJCR013017115.1:0-11811 GCA_948330485.1 Euphorbia neoarborescens | reverse complement strand
TCTAGCCACTTACTTCTCATATTTCTTCTTTAGTGTAAACCGGTCTAGGAATACTGTCAGTATACGGTACACCAGCTAAATGCATATTAGGAATATCAGAGGTGGAATGCCGAGGAGGTATGCTTACAGGGATCCTTCTCCTTTGGATCAAGTGGCAAGAATCCTTGTCTTCATCCTCAATATGCTTTAATTCATTTTTTGAGATATGAGAAACTCTTCCTAAATCAATTGTATCACTATTGGAAGATTCATAAAAAAACCTTGAACTTACCGATTTTCTATCAAAGGTTAGCGTAACCTTACCACAAGGATACTGATTTATTTCTCTGACATTCATATTAGGAATTATTTTAGTGGGTGGCTCAACAGCACATGCTTTTTCCAATATCCATTGTTCTGGTAGAGAAACATCTTCCCATTTAATGAATTTTGGAACAATGGCATTTGCCTTAGCCATGTCAGTTTGTAACACTAGGGTTTTCCCTTTATGACATGAAAACTTATGCTTAGAATCGAATAGAGATGCCATAGCTTTATAATGAACTCTAAAAATTAATGCAATAGAAATTGATCCTTTTTTCATGCAGTAATTATGCGTTTGGATTTGTAAAACCAAAGAATATAAGATATTTTTGTGACTCAAGGATATGGTTAGATTTGGATAACATGAAAATGATATGGGGCCAGCACATAAACTAGACTCAACTATACCTAATATACCTTCCTCATATATTTCCATTCTGTTATCTCTAACAACACATAATATGCTCGTGGTTAGACCTTCTTTAGTTAGGGGTTTTATCCTTATCTGAAGAAGGCCTATGTGAATGTACTTAAAATTCTTTTGTTTATGCTTATCTAAAGAATGCTTTGACAACAGATTTATGCTTTCATAAGACTTTGAAAGAGGGACATCACTTTCTTCAGTCTTAATGTTCAAATTTGTTTTAAACAGTTTATATTTTATGCTCATCTCATAAATTTCATGCTTTTTAACTTGAGGTATATGCCAGTCACTTATGCATTTGGTAAAATCTTCAACAGTAATTTCATTACTACTGTTGATCCTTATACTTTATAACGATACAAAAGCAGAAGATGTGGAGCATGTTCTAGCAAGCATGTGGTCCATTATTAAGATAAACAAAACAAAACATATACATACAGTAATCAGTTACAAAAGAGTTTATAACTGTCCCTATTTACTTTTCCGTCGGTACTTCTAGACTCAAACTCTCCAAAAACACTCACCAAATACTGCAGATAGATGTATGATATGTAAATTTTAATTCTGGAAAGTGGATGAATGTGAACAGTAAGAAGATGAATGAACAGTACTCTTCCCCCTTCTGGCTCTGATACCAGCAGAAACTCTATGGATCATACGGGTAATGAGATTAAATGAAGGAAAAATTTGCACAAGCAAAAGCAGAAAGCAGATCAACTCAAATTAAATAGTAGAAACTGTAAAATCCTTGATTACATGCTGTGAATTCAGGTGGTAATCTGCACAACTTACAACAACATATAATTAAGCTGAACGCTTAAAATATAAATACAAAAAGTAAAATAAGTTAAAAACTCCTAATCATATGAAGTTGAATTCAGGCGATAATTTACTAGAACTTACAACAACATATAATTAGATTATAAGAAAGAAGATGAAGAAATGCTTACTTTTATTCTTTTGAAATGCTTTTAGTACATAAATTCTTGAAAAAGAAAAATTACAGAAATATAATAGAGATACATATTCAAGAAAGGAAGAGGAATGGAGAGAAAAGAGATGCAAAGAGAGAGAGAGAGGTTTCATCTTAATAATAGGAACTGTTATAAACTCTTCTGTAACTGATTACTGTATGTATATGTTTTGATTTGTTTATCTTAATGAGTGACCATGTGGTTGGTAGGACATGCTCTACATCTTTTGCTTCTGCATTATTAGAAAGTATAAAGGTTAACAGTAGTAATGAAATTACTGTTGAAGATTTTACCAAATGCATAAGTGACTGACATATACCTCATGTTAAAAAGCGTGAAATTTATGAGATGAGCATAAAAGATAAACTGTTTAAAATGAATTTGAACATTAAGACTGAAGAAAGAGATGTCCCTCTTTCAAAGTCTTATGAGAGCATAAATCTTTTGTCAAAGTATTCTTTAGATAAGCATAAACAAAACAATTTTAAGTACATTCATATAGGCCTTGTTTAGATAGGGATAAAACCCCTAACTAAAGAAGGTCTAGACACGAGCATATTATGCGTTGTTAGAGATAACAGAATGGAATATATGAGGAGGGCATATTAGGTACAGTTGAGTCTAGTTTATGTGCTGGACCAATATCATTTTCATGTTTTCCAAATCTAACCATATCTTTGAATTACAAAAATATCTTGGATTCTTTGGTTTCACAAATCCAAATGCATAATTACCGCATGAAAAAAGGATCAATTCCTATTGCATTAATTGTTAGAGTTCATTATAAAGCTATGACATCTGCATTCGATTCTAAGCATAAGTTTTCATGTCATAGAGGGGAAACCCTAGTGTTACAAACTGATATGGCAAAGGCAAATACTATTGTTCCAAAATTTATTAAATGGGAAGATGTTTCTCTCCCAGAACAATGGATATTGGAAAAAACATGTGCTGTTGAGCCACCCACTAAAATAATGCCTAATATGAATGTCAGAGAAATAAAGCAGTATCCTTGTGGGAAGGTTACGCTAACCTTTGACCAGAAATCGATAAGTTCAAGGTTTTCTGATGAATCTTCCAACAGTGATATAATTGATTTAGGAAGAGTTTCTCAGATCTCAAAAAATGAATTAAAACATATTGAGGATGAAGACAAGGATTCTTGCCACCTGATCCACATCAGAAGGATCCCTGTAAGCATATCTCCTAGGCATTCCACCTCTGATGTTCCTAATACACATTTAGCTGGTGTACTGTATACTGACAGTATTCCTAGACCGGTTTACACTAAAGAAGAAATAAGGGAAGTAAGTTGCCAGAAATCTGAACCTACTTTGCCTACTTTTTCTTCATTAATCGAAAATATAACAAATGTTTTAGAAAAAGAATTTGTTTTAGGAAAAAGCATCTTGCACAAAGATCTTTATGCACCTCATAATGAAAAGAAAAAAAGTTTGGTTTTTTGAGAATTTTGTCCATTAAAGAAAAGAAATCCAAGAAGAATATTTTGAAATTGTGTTAAATCATAAAGTTCATATGATGTTCTTTGATTGGTTTGAACTCTATGCATCACAACATAACATTGCATATCCATGTAAGTCAATAAATCCAATTACTAGCCAAGATAAGGTTAATACTTGGATTTTATCAGATGTCTCAAGTATTGATGCTGAGCATCCTCCCTTTAGAGGCATAAAAATTCAAGTTTCAGAAAATTCATCCATTAAGGCATCTGCATACAAGTATGCGACTGATGATATGCATAAGAATTTTTCAAGTGTTATTGAACAAAATAATTTTTTAAGCACACATCTGCATACTCTAGGAAAGCAATTGACTAGAATTGAGAAAACCTTCTAGTCTTCTATAGTCAAAATAGAACAGAAGCAAGAAAAGATTAAAAATCCAATATTTAAGCCATCTTAAATTTCTAGAAATAGCCAGAAGGAATTTTAAAGTAATAAGACGGAATTCACTAAGGCTATACAGGAACAACTAAAAAGAATAGAAGAATGAACTTCTAATCTTAACATAGTTGCCCCTGATACACCACAATCTCAGGCTTTTATAAGAAGACCAGAGATAAATGCATTCAAAATCTCATAATTTGTTTGAGAAAAGTAGATTTAATACTACTCCTCAAATAAATAAGATTAATTGGCCTATAATTCCCGCATCTAGTCATTTGTATATCAGTGATCATGTGACGACCCTACTTTCAAACATGTATTGGCGAAAATAATACACTAAGTTTAGGTCATCAAATATGCAAAAAAAATTAAAAACTTTAAATTTAAATAAATTAATAACGTAATGCAATTCAAATAACTAAACTTATTGTTCAAACTAAAGATTCATCCTTAATTATTACATAAAGGTCTCTAAGCAACTCTCCACTCGAGCCCCATAAATAAGCCCAAACAACAATCACACAACACTTGTAAGATCTGAAAAATTTTGCCACTTAGTGACGAGTAATTAATCAATCCAATCATATAGCTCAAAAATTAAACAAAGAACACACGACGGATAAAATACCATTTAATAAAACAATTCAACGAAACAAAGCTTATGTGAAATAAGTAAAGTTTCAAAATTTATAAATAAAATAAATCAATTTTAGAAATCATAAGTCAAATAAACCAATAACTTTCAAATAATAATAACTTGATGAAAACCAATAAAATTTCAAATCGATTAAACGATCAAGTAAATAAAAGAGAATTAAAATCCGAAAATCCCAAAATCGCAACTAAATATTATCAAGTTAACATTGGCACAGACGCTTGGGAACAAATCGCGGCTCCCGAGCCCTTGGTGAACAAATCACAGCTCACCTAAATCAATCAATGGGAACAAATCGCGACTCCCGACCCAATGTGACCAAATCGCGGCTCACATATAACAAAGTGTCTAAGAATGGCCAAACTCTTCTAGTGACAAAGAAAAAATCGCGGCCCAATGCCAATAGGAACGACAAAACCCCTACTGAATAAATCGCGGCTAAGTAGGCCATCATTGACAAAGAACAAATCGCGGCCTAGTGTCAATGAAGAGGTCAAAAACAATGGTCAAATAAAAAAAGGGTAGTGCTGTCCAATTGTTCGGCAAATCGCGGCCCGACAATTACCAATGATAACAAAACAATAAAGAGCATAAAACCAATTCAAAACCAATTATCAATAGGTGCTACTATGGACTTACCCTCAAATTCAATCCAATCAATATCCAATTCAAAACCAAAGGTATTCAAAATTCTCAAAGAGCAAACCAATCAAAAACATTATTTAACCAAAACTTTGCAAAAATAAACCAAAAACACAAATTTTACCCTTAAACCCAAACTGGACAGATTGCAAAACGATTTTGAAAAACTATTTAAAAATACTCCCATCAATAAAAAAAAATCAAATAAAATTACAGAAACCACCATTTACATGTTAAGTTTATTTAGAAACAGAAATTTTACAATTTGGTTTATTGTACAAAAAGATATGCAAGTTTAAGTAACACTAGGTCAGAAAACATTCAGTGCAGAAAATAGCATTCAGGTCCAATTTCTACCAAACTTTCGAGAATCCAAACCACAAATTTTGGCAAAACGTTATGAAAGAGAGTTGTATCCACATGTCTTAAAAATTCACTCGAATTAGAATCGTGTAAAACTGAGTTACAGATTAAGAGAAAACTAGCTTTTACTAAAAGTAGTGCAATCTGGAATTTTTCCGGGGACAGAAAATATGAACCAACTTCGACTGAAAATTCAGATAGGAAGACTTGCGATTTCGACAAAACCTTCTTCTATAGAAATTTAAATCTAGATCTTAAGAATCCAAAGAATCAACAATCATTAAAAACCGACTTATATTTTGAGAGAAAACAATTTAAAGCAACAGGTTGTTCAAAACTGTGAACAGATTCAAGACTCAATTTCAACAGCGAATTTGAATAGGATACACACCAAGTTTGACAAAACTCACAAATAAAGATTTGTCACAAAACCTCTTAAAAAACACCAGGAGTTGGAGTTACTTTAAAACAAGCCATAAATCAAAAGATATGTCGATATTACTCAAAATAGTGCATGCTGTAAAATTGACAGAATGCAAGAATTGAACCATAAATCAATTAAAACCAAAAACATCACACGAAAATTCATTCATACCATGCCAATCATGCCTTCTCAATTCAATTTTGAACATATAAGAATGGAAAGTTTAGTTACCTCAAAATCAAAGAAAACGAAACCCAAAGAATAGAGAGAATCCGGAAGAAAACGCAAGCAAAGCGTAGAAGGAATGAAAGAACAAAAATCAAGATTGAGATATACTATGATGGCTGAATTTTAGGTCTAAGAAAAAGAGAGAATATTCATGTAGAAAAGAGTATAAATAGAAGAGAAAAGATAAAGTCAGATCCTAAAGGAGTTACGAATAATTATCCTACCAAAACTCTCTCTTCCTAATCTAATTAGGAAATAAACAAATAAAAATAAAAATTAATAATTATACATGTAAACAAAAATAATAATAGAAATAGTAATAATAAGAGAAAATAATCACTAACAGAAAACATAATAAAATTATGCTATGCAAAAATTCGGGGTGTTACAGATCAAGTGACTACAAGTCAGTCTAGATTCAATGCATCCTCTGTTTATGAATGGAATCTTGATGGTTTGTCTGAATACCAGATTTTAAATTTATTACAACAAATGACCCTGGCTGCAAACCCATATAGAATCCAAACTAGTATCCATAATAAAGCTAATACTGAATTGTTAATTGCAGGATTTGGAGGACAACTAAAAGGATAGTGGGATTACCATCTCACTAATGCCGAACATCTCGATATCATAAATACTGTTAAAGTTGATGATAATGGGGAACCCATTTTAGACAAAAATGGGCAACCTATTCAAGATGCTGTTTCCACATTAATTTTAACTATTTCATTGCATTTTTTGGGTGATTGTTCGCATTTAAAGGATAAAAATACTGAGTTATTGTCTAATTTAAGATCTAAAAAACTCAGTGATTATTAGTTTTATAATAATACGTTTTTAACAAGAGTTATTCTGAGAGAAGATTCAAATCAATCTTTTTGGAAAGAAAAATTTCTTACAGGCTTACCTACCGTATTAGGTGAGAAGGTAAGAAATAAAATTAAAGAAGCTCTAGGGGTTCTAATACCCTACTCAGTATTAACTTATGGTGAATTAATCAGTCTAACCCAAAAGGAAGGACTAAAGATTTTCCAGGATCTAAACCTTCATAGGCATTTAAAATGGGAAATGAAAAAGGCTAGACAAGAATTAGGTTCTTTCTGCAAAAAATTTAATGTTTCAGTAGAAAGGTCTGATTGAAATGGATCCAGTCATAGAGAGTCCAAAAAACCCCATAAGAAGTATTTTCACAAAAAAGAATTTCATAAAAAATATTTTCAAAAAGGATCAAAGAATTTATGCACGAAAGGGAATTTCTACAAACATGAATCTGGTTTTGAAATGCATAAGAAACCAGAAGGAGAAAAGCCTTCTGGAAATTTCAAAAATGTTTGATAAGGCCAGTTTAGACCATATCTTATTGGCCTTATTACACTTTACTTGGTGATATTCGACATGTTTTGGTGTGGTTTAGTCTCGTGTTTAGCTTAGTTTTACATGTTTTGTTCTTTTCTTTATTTTTGTTTGTTTTGTTAGTTTTCTTTGATGTTGTATTTTGCTTGACTCGTGTTTGAGGCTTCCGTGTTCCTTGATATTTTTCCTTCCTGTACACTGGTGCGGTTATGTTTCTATTTGTCTGTGTAAGATAGGTGTCTGGAGCTTGGACGGATGAGCGAAATGCAGGACTGATATAGCAGAAGGAAAAGGGCTGCTGATATACTGATCTGTAGCCTGTCACGTCGTGATAGGTTATTTCTTAAGAAGAGCTGGTATTGAAGGATTTTTCCCTGTTACATCGCTACATCTGTCTGTCACAACGTGACAGGTGTTTTTGGCAGACTTCCAGAATTGAGCGTGGAGTTTTTGGATTTTACCCTGTCACAACGCGACAACTCAAGTGTCACGACGTGGTAGGCTTATTTTGTTCAGAACGATTAGTTTTGGTTAATTTTGGGATTTTGGACAATTAATGTATATTAGAGCTGGAGAAAACCCTAGTGCATTATCTTTGGTCATATTTGTCAGAGCTAAGAACCCTAGTTCTTACTCCTCTTTTGTATTTCGGATTTTCGGATTGATTTATTGAAATTTTCTATATGGAATCTTTAACTTTTGCAGATTATTGGTTCGTTGATGCGAGTTAATGATTTTATAGAGAATCCCCTTTGTATGTCATTTCGTAGAAGCCAAAAATCACCGATTCGATAACGATTTTGACTAAGATCTTCTTAACTCAATCTTCATCTTTAATACGAGTTGTTTTTTGCTTAGAAATTGCTTGCAATTGTATTCATTTATATTTCTCCCATACTTGTTGATTCGATCTTGCTATTGAATATTAGGGTTTATGGTTGTGGATTTGTTGATTGATTTGCATACGTTCTTTTTAGCCTCGTAATCTTAATTATCTTTTCGATTCATATCTGTTTCATGATCCAACCTGACAACTGGAAAATCGAGAATTGATAAGGGCCGTTTACCATTATCATACATAGATCGGTAGAATATCTATTGACTTTCGTGTATTTCTAGATTAAAAGATTGATTTGACGATTGATCGTAATTAGGTTTAGTTTAGATTTACTTTATTCAAGTTATTTTACCACCCATTACAAGCCAAAACCTTGGTATTAGAGTTCGTAGAGGTATAATTCCCTATGGGATCGATACCTAGACTCACATCTACTTTATTACTTGACAATGACGGGGTACTCTACTCTATAGTTGAGTGTTTAGCATCTTTACTAGAATTGCATAAATTTATATCACGCTAAACGCACATAAAGTTTTTGGCACAGTTATCGAGGAATTTTTATTCTCTGCGCGATTCAAACCTAGGGTGATATGGTTGTTTTAGGCACTGTATTTTTACGAATACTTGCAGTTTTGTTTTTGATATTTTCGTACAACTTACATTTATTTTAATTTTTCTGATTTCTAAATCCTTATGAGTTGTTATTTGATTAGTGTTTTTGTTAGCTTATGTCTGCTCGTTCAAATAATCCTGATTTATCACCACTTGATCTTGAAATTGATCGTACTTTGGGAAGGTTAAGAAACAAGAGAGTGGACGGGATGGGCGAGGTAAATAGAGCTACGGCTGAAGCTAAACAGCTTACCAAGGAAAGAGCTGAACTAGAACAACTGTGAGCAGAGCGAGCTGCGACGCAGACAGGCCAGCGTGCCTTGGCAGAGGCCGATCAAGCAGTTAGAGATCAGGCAGAGCTGGAATAGTTGAGAGCGGAGCGGGCCAAATTGGAGCAGCTCTAAAGGGAGCGGGCTCAATGGGCTCAATAGGCTGCCGCTGCCCCTGCCTAAATGGAGGAGTACATGCAGCCACACAGGCCTTGGGATTAGAGTAGTGTAGTGTTACCTCCGATTGCAGCCCATACCTTCAAAATTAAAGGGCATATGTTTCAGCTTCTCAACGCCAATGGTCAGTTCTCAGTGGGGATCAGTGAGAATCTCAATGATCATCTTAATAAATTCTTGATGGTGGTTGATACGAACAGATATGTGGGTGTACCACATAACGTCATCAGATTAAAACTCTTCCCGTTCACCTTGAATGGGAGTGGATTGGAGTGGTACAGATCGCTGGAACCAAATTCATTACTTTATGAAATGACTTGGTGGAGTAGTTCCTTGCCCAGTATTTCCCTACCACCAAGACAGTAAAGTTGAAGAATGAGAACTTGGGATTCCAATAATTCAACATGGAAAGTCTGAACGAGGCCTGGCAGGGCTTCAGATGGCTTCTTAGTAACTATCCATGCCATGAGCTAGATAACTACACACAGATGAGTACATTTTATCATGGTTTATCACCTGCTAATCGTGCTATGGTTGATTCCTCTACAGGTTGAAACATTTTTAAGAAGTTGCCAGAGGAGGCTCAAGAGTTGATCAAGGAACTAGCTAGCAGGAGTACAATGTGGAAAGCCGATTTTCCCACATGAGGTGAATTCAAGATTGCAGATCCAATACAGAAGGCGGCGATGGAAGATCTGAGCAAGAAGATGGATTGTTTGATGGCAGAGGTACGGGCGGGATCTAAAAAATCTCAACCAGTGATGTGCATTACATATAGTGGAGATCATCGGGTACAGCAATGTCAATGGGGAAATTTGGATACATAATCATCCATATCGCCTTCAGAGAGTGTAGGTTACGTGGGCGGCGATAACAGGTATAACAATCCTTATCCCCCAACTTACACTTACAATAATAATAATCAAAATTTTTGGAGGAAGTTCCAGCACCAGAACATGTCCTACGAGAATAATAGCAATGTGTTGAATTATGAGCACAGAGACAAGGGGTTAGGTAAGGCCCCAAGTGATCATCTTCCCCAATTCCCGCAGTTGGAGGCCCCACCTGTATCGAAGTAGGATGAGACGGTATTATCCTTATTAAAGGAGATGTCATCTTGTCTTGCTAATACAGAGGCCTACTGCAAGGACTTGGGAACACAGGTAGCTCAGATAAACAGGGAGCAGTAGGAATGACCTCTTGGTAATTTACCTAGCAATACAGAGCCTAATCCAAAGGGGCACCAGAGGGAGTATGCTAAAGTAGTCACCCTGAGAAGTGGGAAGCAGCGGGAGAGTTATTCTGATGCTGGAATCCAGCTGCCAGCTGCTGAGGTAAGTGTAGAGTCGGGAGGGGTAAGCAACCCTGACTCTGAGCCTATTTCTGTTTCTATTCCTGTTAATGATGAGAATGTTGAAGAAGAGGTTTCTGCTCTAGTAAGAACTTATGTGCCTAAGCTCCTTTATCCTCTAAGGGAGCGAAAAAAGCAAGTGGACCAGAAATTTCTTAAATTATTAGAGGTCTTTAAGAAATTGGAGTTCAATTTACCATTAATAGAGGCTCTCCAGGAGATGCCTACCTACACCAAATTCTTTAAAGAACTTTTAGCGGGGAAAAGAAAAATTGAAAAGGATAAGGTAGTGGCCCTCACCGAAGAATGTTCAACGATAATATCTAGAATGAATCCCCTACAGATTAAAGATAGGGGAAGCTTCACCATTCCTTTTTGCATTGGTAATTTGGAATTAGTGAACACTTTATGTGATTTGGGGGTGAGCATTAATTTGATACCACTGTCATGCTTTTGGAGATTGGGGCTTGGTGAGCCCAAACCCACTAGTATGACCCTCCAATAGGCCGATCAATCTATCACAAGGCCAAGGGGAGTGGTAGAGGATGTTTTGGTCTATATGGATAAGTTCATCTTCCCGAAAGATTTTGTTGTTATAGATATGGAAGAGGATGAATATATTCCACTCTTATTAGGTAGACCATTTTTAGCAACCGGGAGAACATTGATAGATGTGCAAGATGGAAAAATAATTCTTCGATTGCAAAACGAAGAGGTTTTATTTAATGTGTATAATTTGATAAAGTATTCTATGGATACCGAGAATTACAGCTTTATTAACACTTGATGTTCTGCATTTGACGAGCAATGTCTACTAGAAGAGGAGGATACAGACAGAACTGAAGCAGAGGAGTGCTCTTGGGTAAAGAGCCGGTTTGAGGATCTCAAGCGGGATGTCAAATCGATCCCTAAATCATCATTGGATGAAGCTCCAAAACTGGAGCTCAAATCTCTTCCCCCAAACCTTAAGTATGTTTTTCTCCAACCACCGAGTGACTTACTCATTGTTGTTTCTTCCTTGTTGACAGGTGAACAGGAGGAGCAGTTGTTGTAAGTTCTGAAAAGGAATAAAGGAGCATTCAGATGGATGATCCACGATATAAAGGGAATTAGCCCTAGTTTCTACACATATCGGATATTTTTGGAGGATGCAGCCAAACCATGCGCTCAACCGCAACGTAGACTGAATCTGAATATAAAGGAAGTTATGCAGAAAGAGGTAATTAAAGTGCTGGATGCAGGTATGATTTACCCAATTTCAGATAGTTTGTGGGTCAGTCCT
>CAOJCR013016258.1:0-10604 GCA_948330485.1 Euphorbia neoarborescens | reverse complement strand
GTTTGTTAAAAGTAGCAATTTAATATTTTTTTCATAATTTTTACACAAATTATCTTATTTTAAGCTTTCAATTGTTTTTTTGTCTCAAATAAAAATTAAAAAAATATATCTCACAAACATTATAATTTAAAAATATTTTTTTCTTGAAGGATACTGTTTTTGTACTTGCATATTAGAATTAGTGATAATTTCATAAATTTAGCTAGTTATAAAATTAAAATTTAATATTTTTATACAAAAGAGAAAAGTGAATTATTATTATTATTGTTTATTATTATTATTTATTACAGATGACTAGTTTTGTAACAATATAAATTTTTCAAACTGTAAATACATATGAAATGTTATTTTTGTAGCTATATTATATATGTTTTGGCTACAATAACATCTTTTATAACTATAACATTGTATTACATATTAACATTAGCTATACTTTTGTAAATGTGGCTACTTTCAAAATTATAAAATTCATATTGCTACAAAAAATTATTTCCTATAACTATATGACTTAAGTAGCTATAATATTTAAGTGTAGCTAAAAAATAGTGGCTAAATATTAGTTTTTGCTACAATTAAATCATTTCAAAACAAATTTAATATATTTGTTACAAAAGACTAATTGTTGTAACTATGTAATTTAAGTAAATTGTATATTGCTACGAAATATCGTTTTTGTAGCTATTGTGATATTTTTAGCCACAAATACAACTTTTGTGGTTATGGTATTGTAGGTAGCTATAAGACCATATTGTTGTAGTGCGAGGAGAGCCGAATATTGAAGTCGGACCAGAAGTGGGTACAACAGGCAAGTGAAAATCGTAAAATTTTAATTGTTACCGTTTTTGAAATCGAACATATTTTTAAATTCAAGGGGATATGGGTATTCTAAAGTTAAAATGTGGTGTCAATCGGTGTCATGGATAAACTTTTGTAAATTGCAGTCTTAGTCCCTATAAAAATTAAATTGCCAAACTAAGGGTCTAAACATCGTTTTATGACTAAATTAAGCTTATTTCTATAGCTTGTATATGGAGTTTTGCTCCCTAGAGCATTTCGGAGTGGAAACCGTGGCCAAATTGGGACAAATTAGGTGAAAATACCCTACGCTTGTCCAACAGGAGCCACGCCTATCCAACAGGCGTCGAAACCTATCCAATAGGTGTCGTGCATATTGAATAGGCATTGGATATATCCAGCCTCTAATTTGAGGGCAATTTGTCATCCAAAAATCAAGTGGGGTTGCATTTCTTCCATTTTCACCCAAAAGTAAGGAAAAGATGAGAGAAAGAAAGAGGACATATATTTTGAGGCATTTTTTGTGTTGTGAACATAGGTAAGAGGGCCGAATCGGGTATGAGAAGGATAGACACGTGAGAAGTTCAAGTTCGTGCTTAATCCTTCAACATCTTTGGAGTGAATTTCAAGATAATTGGAGGCCGATTCTAGAAATCCTTATTAAAGAAAAAGTTGAAGATTATTCTTTCATCTTTTCGACGGATTTTGAATCGCTGAATTTTGATATTGGATGAGGAAGTTATGGCTAATATAAGATAGAGTGTGCAAGCTGGCAAAGTAAGGAGTTACTCGAGTCATATTACTCGGTGAGTTATCCACTCGAGCATAGGCATCGTTTTCCAGCCAGCCGACTCAGGGTGGTACTTGGTGAGGAGGGTGCTATACTCGACATGTAGAAGGCACTACTCGATGAGTCATGGACTCGTATATAAGCATGAAGTTCTGGAGGGGTTACATCAGTTATCAACTCGATGAGCATGAAGTTCTGGAGGGGTTACATCAGTTATCAAACGAGTCATGATACAAAAACCCTAATTTTGTTATTTCTTATCCAAATTGAGTCTCGATTGTTGACGGTGCTCAAGTATATACTTAAAAGCGTCTCTTTCAAGGGTAGTGTACCCCGTCGATGTCAAGTAATAATCTGGTAGAGTCTAGGTATCAATCCATGGGATTTATACCATAAGCACCGATCTACTCGATCAGTATCCTAGCTATTGGAACAAATAAATAATAGAGATAAACTACGCTAAATCTAAACTAAACCTAATTAATGTGATCCAGACCCTAAAAATTTCCCGGAGTGTGGTGAAGTGAAACTCCGATTAATAATAAACCCTAATTAACAGGTAAAAAGTGAGTTATACAAATCTACTAATCTCGCAAACCTAGATTTATAAGCCCCTAGCCTATTTTTTCGTTTTCCACAGTAGTACTAGTTCTGGGGTTCAGAAACTAAGGGTCCGTAACTTCGTGGGTTTGTCACTTCCCTACGATTTCCAGGGTGTCAAACCTGGTGAGACAGGCTTATATGAACTCAGCATATTAAATCCGTTCAAATTACGAGATTAAATAAACGAGCATAAACATACACCATTCAACGACTAAGTAATGAATAATAAGAATCAGAGATGAAGAGAATAATATTGAACCAATTAAATTGCAATACCGTTGCGATTCACAACTAGTTAAATAATACAAAAAAAGTTAGAACAACCCTTACTGTACCGATAACCGGACTTCGACTGTCAAAAGCAAAATAATGGATAAAATCTCCCAAAACTAGAGTAGAGTTGTAGAAAAATATTCGTCCAAGCTAAAAGTGGAGTTCTAGAGAGGTGGAGAGAAAGTTATAGATGTATTGGATAAAGAAAATCTAATACAAAAAGTTCTATTTATATTTCCCACTAATCCGGAAATAAAATCCTAATAAAAATAAAATTCTGTGTAAAAGTCGCAACATTACACGAATTTGTGTAATACATACACGAGTTTGTGTTCTTCAACTAATCTACAGTTATACGAGTTGAGAAATACAATACGAACTCGTGTCCTTCGTTCTAAGTCGTGATCTTCAATTAAAACTTTCAGGTCTTTATGTACAAAACTACACGAAGTCATGTTTTGGTTGCATGAAATCGTGTTCTTCCCCTGTAAGTCATGGTTTCCACTACACAAGTTGGCCTCAGGTACACGAAGTCGTGTTATCCATTCGAGGTCGTGTTGTGCTCCTAGATGTCTGGTCAACACTACACAAGTTGGACTTTATCACACGAACTCGTGTCCTGTCTTCCAAGTTGTGTCATTCCTTCTGTCTTCTTACAACTCTCTTTTGCATACCTTTTTGCATAGATTTCGGGAATCCTAACCTCAGGCCTGTCCATAAGCACACAGAAATACCCGTGAAGGCATCAATGAAGTAAAACAAAATAAAATAACACATAGAATAGAAAGAAAAGCGAACTAAACACCGTAAACTAACACAAAACTTGATAAACACTGAAATACTGTAAAACACACAAAACATGCCAACCAAGTATGATAATGCTGTAGAAACCTCACCAAATATATCAGAAACAGAGTGAAAAGATGAGGTCAAACCGACCTCATCAACTAACCTCCACTTAAGATCTTGCTTGTCCTCAAGCAAATAATCAAAAACTCGGGATAACAATGTTCACTTTCATCTGAAAACTCAGCATGTGTTTAACCACACCAATTCACCAGTCCCCAAACATGCATCAAGGTTATCAGAGTCATATGAAATGCATACAGAAAACAACTCTTACAAGATACCCACTTTCCTGTCTAAATTGCTCAAACGAAAAGGAACGTTTAGGATCTATATAACCGGAATTTATCCTCCCAAGCGTTCGCTCAAAGATGCTCCCATGACTAGTGTATTCAAAGAAATCACTCATATAATTATACATATGCACATCACATGGTGAACTAATGATAATCTTAGCACAATCATTAGCAAAGAGGATAAAATTAGAGAACCCTTTCGGCTTGTAATGTTAGTGGCTCAGGGTAAGGCTTGTCAAAAGTCATTTTAGGTTTTACAACCCCTCTATCCAAGTTATATAGCAGAATTTGGCTAATCCCGGGTATGTCAAGAAACATGGAGAAAGCACGAATTCCCAACAAATACTCATCAGTAACTAAATAGAGAGACAAAGAAATGAAAATAGAAAAGTCTGTAGAACCCCACACTTATTCACAAAACACAACCCAGATTCAGAGTAAGGAATTGGAGAAGTCTGAATCTCAAGAGATAACAGGAAACACACAGAGACATGTGAGTTTCTTAACTAGTCGGAAAAGATAATGATTTAAGTACTGATATAACCTGAAATACACACGAATTTGTATATTAAGAGACCTAACCCAAACAAAAGAAGAACAACTTCTAATTTATTTACACAAAAAGCGATAATCACAAAACACCGAAAGAGCTATATATCTATATATATTTTTCAAATTTCTTTAATAGAGAAAACGTGACTGAATTATGCGTAATCTTGAAGTTCCTACCCAGAAATAGAGATTTGATATTCATTAGCAAAAAGGGGACTTGGAATCAAGGGAAGGATGGGTCGAAGGGCCAGTTAACAGTGATGAGATTTGGCTTGTAGCTGTAAGGAGTTTGCCTTGTAATGTGGCTTATGAAAAGAATAGGCTAAAGATCAAATAAAGGGTTCTACGGGCCAGTTAATGTAGGTTCAAAGAGGTTAATATATACAAAAAAAAGTGCAGTATGTGTAAGTGTGGTTATACCTAAGGGTCTCCACATATTAAGGCCTTACTAATGCCAAGTGCAAGACGAATGCTAGGTTCCATGATCTAGTACATGTATGCATGATTATCTCACAGAAAAGATAAAGACCGATGTAAGATGGTCTCTTAGGGCTAAAAAATTTGGTCACTCAAGCAAATTTACATGTATAATGTTATCCATCCGGTGTTCCTAATCACTATCACAATTTACAACATGAAAACGGGCTCCAAATGTCGAACCACTACATGCAAAATCATACTTCCAATTAAACAAATGATACAAAGCTCAAGGACCAACTTATTGGAAATAAACATGTTAATCATGCACATTAGAGTCCAGAAATTCTCAACTATTCATCATGAAATCAAGCACTGAGACCTAACTTTGGTGATAGTTCAACAATGATCCCAAACCATTTGGTAAAATACCGCAACATTCATATACTAACATACAAACACAAAATAACTTGACCACACAAAAACAAAAACACAAAAAAAAAAACAGCTAAGAATGCCAGAACATGCAGCACAAGCAACAACATACATAAACAGGCACATATAAATGAAAAAGGAAGGAAAAGACCTTCCCCCACCCCACTTAAAATTGCACTTATTCCCAAAAGTGCAATGGGAAATAAGGCAATAAAAAATGGGAGAGAAGGAAGAAAATACCCTCAATAGCCATGGCGACGGGTGTAGTCCTGCAGCCGATCAAGTCAACCATTTGTCCGCTGCTACCAGTCATGATGATCTCGGGTTAATTCATCAACCCTCATCTCTATCCATTGCCTCCATTCTGGCTCCTCTTATAGTTGTTCTTCTGCTCGAATCTCTATAGTCCTCTATTGGGCCATCTTCTCCTGCCTCTAATCGAGCTGATGGATGTGCATCTGCTCTATCCGCTCTATTATAGCATCCATATGGGCCATAAACATCGACGACATGGGCTCTAAAGCCTATGGCTCTACTCTGATTGGCTCCTCCTCTCGATCCTCACCAAAGTCCTGCTCCTCTTCCTCTTCGTCATCTAATGTAGTACTCACCCTAGGGCGCTTACCCCTACTCCTGGAAGTACTCTCTAGGACTCCACCACTGAACCTGGGGGAAAACTGCAATTTAGTGGAAGACATATCTTTTCCCTCGATAGGGGTTAGTGAAGAAATGCAATTAGGACCATGAAAATAAATTGCAATACGAGTAATGATATGCCCTAGCCCTAAATTGCGGAGTTTGTTCTTCCTACCCGCAGCATACAATACCTCAAAGATAAATGCTCCTATATCTACCTGTATCCCCCGGTGAGCTAGACAAAGACGCATAGTTCTGTTTTATTGATTTTACTCAACTCAATCTTTCCACTAAAATTGTAGCACACAAATTTATACAAAAAAAGAGAAGATCGGTCTTTATGTCCTTAGCCTTGCAATTAACAATAATTAAGGGACCATGCCCATGGTTGGCCCAAAACTTCTTAGGAGAGTCCCCCTCTGGCCACTCTAAAACACCCCTCTCAATACCAAGGATAGTGCCAAGTAAAGAGGCATTTACCTCTCGCTCCACCCCAAACAGCCTAACTTGTATTGAACCCTCACCTGATGGCTAATCAAAACTGCAGAATAAGATGGTATAGAACTCCACATTGAGTTCATGAAAAGCATGGTTAGGCTCGCGGAAGAACCCATACCACCCCAATGATCTTAGTGTAGCATAAATTGCATTAGTCCTGTTGTAAAGGGAAAGTGATCTCCTAGGTAAATGACGATAAGGTAATAAAGTTAAAGAAGAACAAGGTTTATAAAGTTTACCTTCGTCAGAGTTGAGCAAGGCGAACGGGAAATTCAACTTACGTGAGAGCTTTGTGAGTGGCACTCCATGTGGAGGTTGGCCCTCCAACGGAGGTAATGCGAGGACATCCTGTGATGGGTCTTAGCTGGACGATTGACCTAAAGCCGATAAGAATTGGGTGGCATTCTTAGTTCTTGGCATCTGTACACAAAACAAAACATAAAATTAAACAAATATGAAGGAAAAGGACACACAAACATTAATGAGAGGCAATCAAAACTACTATAGAAAGTAACTCGAATTATCCTATTGTACCTCAATGATCGGTGAACATACGAAAAAGAATATTGATAATAGTCGAGATTACCACAAAGCATCATTGATTGAATCTCAAGTAATGTAAACTATGAATGAAAAGCAAGGTAAACGCCCTAGTAAGCAAAACTAAACCGAAAACAAGCCTAGAGACAAGCTAAACAAAATTAACATGGTATAAGATAAAAAAAGGAGAACTAGAAAAGCGAAGAGAAGAAGAAGGAAGAATGGTAAAACATCATGGCAAAGCAAACAAACTAACAAGTAAACCCTAGAACCTAAAAGCCAACAAAATAGAAACAGCAAAACGATACTAACGTTACTAAAATAATAGCAATAATCAAAGAAGAATAAAAGGAGAAAAAGAATTGAAAGAAGAAAACCCTAGAATAAAATTAAAAGAAGAAACTAACAAAAGAAAAAAAAAACGTACAACAACATCAACGCATACATACAAAAAAGAAAGAAGAAAGAGGAAAGAAGAAAGAAGAGAACTTAACACAAATAAACCCTAGAAAATAAGAAGAGGTGAATAAAGTTCATATCTTGTTACATTTTTGCAAGAGGAATTAGGGATGTGAGTTTCGAAATTCATAGAGAAAGAGAAGAAGAAAATGAGTTATGTCAAATTAGTCATTTAAATGCGATTAAATCCCGCAAATCGAGGGAGTTCCCACTTTACATGAATTCATGTAAAAGTACACAAGTTCGTGTAATTAAGGAATTTAGTTCTAGGCGAAAGACACAACACGAGTTAGCCCGCATGACACGAAGTCATGTGACTCATCTAGACTCGTGTAATAGGTTACTTTGAGTTCTATGGGATCAATATGACAACGTGTAAATCGGATACGAGTTTGTGTGATCAGGATTTGGAGTTCCAAGAGAACTACATGAGTTGACCTTAGCAACACGAGGTAGTGTCCCTTTTGAAAAGTCATGTAACTAGCCACATAAGTTCCAGGGGATCAACACGAACACATGTAAATGATACTCAAGTTCGTGTATTAAGTCTGTTTAGTTTTAAGAAAACTACACAAGGTTGCCATATTAACATGAAAATGTGTTCTTCCTTTAAACTCTTGCAATAGGTCACCTGAGATCCAGGCACACTAGTGTGAACATGATTTCATGTTTGTGTTAAAGCATTACATGAGATTAAAATTCCAGCAATACGTGCTCGTGTTAAGTGACACAAATTCGTGTATTTCATCTCCAAAATCAATTTTTGCTCTCCAAAATGACACACATACTACCACAAGGCATGAAACCAACCTAAAGTAATCACAAAAACAACTCAAAAATGGTTTAAAAAGCAAAAACGAAATAAGAAAACATGCTTGGTTATAGTCGTCAAGCTTGACTGTATTTGCTAGATGATCACGGATCTAATAGAAGCAACACTTGCTTCTCTACATCTACCTTTCCACCCATGTACAACTTCAATTGATGGCCATTCACCTTTTGAATTCCACTTTCCATTTGAATCTCTACCATCCCTGATGGATACGCAGCTACAACTTCAAACGATCCACTCCAATGACTTCTTAGCTTACCAGGAAACAACCTCAACCTGGAATTGTAGAGTAAAACAAGATTGCCCTTGTTGAAGTGTTTCTCCACCACGTGCTTATCGAGCCATCACTTCGTCTTTTCCTTGTAAAGCTTGGTATTCTTATACGTACTCAGTCTCATCTCGTCAAGGTCATTCAACTGTTGTAAGCGACGATCTCCTGTAATCTGCATATCAAAATTCAATAACTTTAAAGCCCAAAATGCTCGATGCTCAATCTTGACAGGAAGATGACACGAATTAACGAACACTAAACAATATAAGGACATACCAATTAGTGTTTTAAAAGCAGTCCTATATGCCCATAACGCATCTTCTAGTTTTGCACTCTAATCCTTGCTAGATGAGTCGACTGTTTTCTCTAAGATACGTTTCAGTTCTCGGTTTGAAACCTCTACCTGGCCATTGGACTGGGGGTGGTAAGGGGTGGCTACTCGGTGAATAACACCGTATTTTTGAAGTAGGGTGTCAAATTACCTATCACAAAAATGGGATCCCCCATCACTAATAATAGCTCTCGGGGTCCCAAATCTGGTGAAAATATTCTTTCTAATGAACTTGACCGCTACCCTAGAATCGTTTATAGCTGTAGCCACAGCCTCTGCCCACTTCGAAACACAATCAACCGCAACAAGAATGTATTGCTTGCCATGCGACTTAGGGAAAGGTCCCATAAACTATATACCCCATACATTAAAAATCTCAAAAACAAGTATGCCTTATTGGAGCATCTCATCTTTTCGGATAATATTTCCAGTTCTTTGACACGCATCACAAGATTTAACAAAATCAAACACATCTTTTTTTTATTATCGTCCAGAAAAATCCATAAGATAAAATTTTATTGACTGTTCTATCTGGACCAAAATGACCACCAACTTCCTTAGAATGACACATGTTAACAACAGGGTGTATCTCACTATCAGGAATACATCTCCTAATCACATTATCAGTACAACAACGAAATAAGTAAGGATCATCCAAAAAATAATCCTTCGCATCATGCAAGAACTTACGCCTTTGCTAAAACGTTAAATCAGGAGGAAAGATGTTACCGACTTTCTAGTTGGCGATATCAACATACCAAGGTAACGAAGCGACTGCCAATAGATATTCTTGGGGGAAAGTTTCCCAAATTGCTATTGAATCTGTGGGTTGATACCGCACTTCAGGCATCCGCAATAGATGGTCATCTACCACATTCTCCATACCCTTCTTGTTCTGAATCTCAATATAAAATTCTTAGAGAAGTAGAATCCACCTGATTAACCTTGGTTTTTCTTCCTGCTTTGACATCAAATACTTCAAAGAATAATGGTTAGTAAAAACAATCACTTTTGACAAAACTAGATAAGATCGAAATTTATCAGAAGAAAACACAACAGGTAGCAATTGTTTCTCAGTAACAGAGTAATTTCTCTATACATCATTTAACGTCCTACTAGCATAATAAATTAGATGGAAAATCTTATCCATCCGCTGACCTAGACAAGCACCAACAGCAAAGTCACCAGCATCACACATCAATTCAAAAGGAAGAGTCCAATTCGGATAGACCATAACAGGAGCTTCAATTAATTTTCTCTTAAGCAGCTCAAAAGCATGAAAACAATCAGAATCAAAATCAAAAGAAGCATCTTTAAGAAGTAACTCGGTGAGGGGCCTAGAAATTTTTGAAAAATCCTTTATAAATGCCTATAAAACCCCGCATGACCTAGAAAACTCCTAACATGTTTGATCGAGGCTGGTGAAGTTAATTTTGCATTCACCTCGACCTTAGTCGGATCTACCTTAATCCCTTTCCCCGACACTTTGTAACCTAAAATAATACACTCTTGGACCATGAATTGGCACTTTTCCCAACTAAGTGCCAAATTCTTATCCTCATATCTCCGTAATACCCGATCTAAATTATTCAAACATGTATCAAATGATGGGCCTATAACTGAGACATCTAGGAAAACCTCTATGAAATCCTCAATCATGTCATCAAATATGACCAACATACATCTCTGAAAGGTGGCTGGGGCGTTACAAAGGCCGAATGGCATCCGTCTATATGCAAATGTTCCATATGGACAAGTGAAAGTAATTTTCTCTTGGTCCAACGGATCCACTGGAATTTGTATATAGCTGGAAAGACCATCCAGGGTACAAAAATACTTATACCCAGCCATCCTTTTCAACATCTGGGCAATGAACGGTAGTGTGAAATGGTCCTTGCAGGTGGCATTGTTCAGTTTCCTATAATTAACGCATACACACCACCCTGTGACCTTTTTGGTGGGAATTAATTCCCCATTCTCGTTCTCCACTACCATTGTCCCACCCTTTTTAGGGACACACTGAACCGAAC
>CAOJCR013013022.1:0-66573 GCA_948330485.1 Euphorbia neoarborescens | reverse complement strand
CTTGCGTATAGAAAGAAAGTGTCAGTCAACGTAAGGTTTTCAGCTTCAGGCAATCCCTGCGGGGCTTCCTGGGTAAGGGATGAGACGATTCGGAGATTTCGAATTTTCCAGGGTTGGGATATCTGCTCTAGCTGAAGCTATTGTTACAGCTGATACGCGACATAGACATAGAATAGAATCTTAGTTGTGTAGTACTAATGCGAAGTAGGATTGGGGAACAGTTCCTATATAGCTGCTTTCATTTCAAGAGCTGAAATAGGCGAAAGGAAAGAAAGGCGCCCCGATGAACCTCAAAGCACTTCGTACCTCGATGCGCTTAGCTCTTCTTTTTTTATTTACCTACTTACCGCTTCCGGAAGTTCTTCCATCCACCCCCTCCCCACAGCGAACCGAAGCACCTAACCGTCTTGTAACTTCACTTCCTCTTTCGGGGATACGTCCAGGTTAGAGGGATAGACTCATATACCAGCACTAGGGGTTAGAACGTAGCCTGACTGACGACTTTTGGGTTTGAGCGTGGGATTACTTAAGAACTACGCCTACAAGGCGGTTAGCTGTCTTCCCCGGGCTAAGACTGCTTATTCCTTGTTCACATTAAACTTCCTTACCCCATGAGCAGAGTGCCGCCGAGAGGAATCGGACTTATTTAATCATTCCCATAGATTGCTAGTAGTTTAGTTCCATTCGTTCGCTTTAGAAAGGGTGGTTACCCCTGGTCTTTCTCACCTTGGGCTTGAGCCAGTAGAAATGACTTAATCAAGAGAGAGAACCCCTTTTAACGGGATCAACTATATCCACTTTAAGTCGGCCTTACTCGGGTGAATTTCTACGCTTATCTCATCTGCTAGCTCGCCTTCTTCTTTAACTAGTCTTTACTTTAGCATTCTCTTTCTCTTTCTGGCGCCCGTGAGAACATACTTTTCTTTTTCAATTCATTTCCATCGGACTTATCCGGGTTCTATTTAATAAGTAGCTTGCCTGGGGTGAGCTCCTCCTACTGATCTCCCCCCTACAGGAGAATAAGAAAGAGATATCTTTCTTTATCGCACCGTGGGGGCTCTAGTTCTTTGGTAGGTGGGCTGGCTATAGATAAGATTCCACGATAAAGCTAATTCCTTCTCTGGGAGGGCACTATAGAGAAGCGATATCTTTCCTCCTGGTAAGCGCTATGGGTATTATCCAGCAGTCTAAGTACCAGTACCCGAATCAGTAGTCTCCGTACCCCTTGCAGCTAGTCGAGTTACATGATGGGGTCACTCAAAAAACATGGGATTATTCTCACAAGAGCTGATTCAATCGGGTCCTTTTTAGTTAACTATTACCTGCCAGCCTATGGGAGTGCCATTAATCGAGTATGAGTAGTTTCTAGTCTCAATTCCCTTTCTATTTCTAGCAGTTGCCAGCTATCTAGTTTCAGGCCTAGTTTCTCTCATTGAGATAGTTTCTGTGGCAGTTGCTAGCCAGCCCGTTGGAGTTGTCGTTGCAGTGACAGTTGGAGGGGTTTGAGGTTGAGATCCAGTTCTAGCCCCGTAAGCCATTAGGAGTTTTCTTAATAGGGAGTTTCCTTAATTCATGGGGAGTGCTCTTACAGCCAAGCCATAGCTAGTTGTTGGAATGATAAGCTAATCCCCACTTTCCCCTGAAGGGCTTTAGAGAAGATTCCCTATTAGGGTTATATAGGCTTTCTAGCTAATAGAGTGCTACCTGGAAGTCTAAGAGCTTGTAAAAATTATTTCCTTGAGAGTTCTAAGGCTATCTAGTTGGAGTGCTGTGCTAAGGGTATCTAGTCCTTCGCGCTTTCTGTTAGTGGAGTGAGAGTCTTACCGGGGTTTGGTTTAGGCCTCCCCTCAGTCTAGGTATACTTCCTCCTAGTCTAGCTATAAAAAAGAGTAATAATATTTTTGGGTTGAGCTCATATAGTAAATAAGGGAGAGTCACACGAGGGAATAGACAATACATATTTTATAAGCTGAAGTTCCTACTTCCAGCCATTTCCCTTCGATGCATTTCCTGTTGGAGTGAAAATAGCCATATATGCATTTGCAGTTCCAATTGTAGTAGCTTTCCTTCTCAAGCCAATTGCAGTTGGAGTTTCAACCAGCACAGGAAAGATAGAATCCATTCTTCTCAAAAAGTTTTGGCAAGGTTAATATAATAAAATAAAGGGCGGGTTACTCGGTCAAGTGCTCGAGAGAAGGGAAAAGGAAAGTTCGACTCTGTGCGAGAGTATTCAATAACTCGACCTCGACCGTTAAGTAGAAGGCTCGGGCTTGATCATGATCTTTATTACAAACAAGGCTGGTTTGGTTCTCAGACAAAAGCAAGTTAGTTTTTAAACTCGGTTAAGGGGCAGGTGAGAAAGTAGAAAGTTTGTTTTAACCTTGGATGCGGGTCCTTTTCCTCTCCCTATCGGTCGAGCTGAATTACATCCAGCCTATCCCTTAAAGCCTTGAAGTATCTTAAGCGAGTAGGGAATTGAGGAAAGCAATAAAGTATGTGAGCAAGCAAGCCTGTTTCCTTTATTGTAGTTTGAGTTCTATCTTCCCCAAGGATATTTCAAGTAGCGTCTTTCTTGTTTCCTTCCAGGTCTTGTTCAGGCCCTTCGCGAAAGTGAAAATAAAAAATCCCCAGTGCCTTTTAGTTTAGCAGCCACCCAGTTTGAGTCTTTCTCCCTATACCTGCGGTATAATGGAATGTGGGCCTTGCTTTCCACCTTTCATTCCTTCTGCCTTTCTGCCAGTTCGTTCCAGTTGAAGAAAAAAGCTAATCCCATCCAGTCCCTTTGAAGGCAGTATCCTCCCGCAGAAAGCACTTTTTCTTCCAGTCTAATGGAAGGTTAATGAGAAGATTACATGGTAGGGTTAAGGAATATAGTAAAGTAAAACGTTGCATACTGAGCTAACGTGCCTAGAGAGCTAACAGTAGTAAGCCTAACTCATGGATAGCGGTGTCGACTGTGGATAACTGGCATAACACTATGACTGTGCCTAACAAGACTACCAATCCGGCATATGGAAGCACCACTCTAGTATGCCATGTTCCCCTATGGACTCTATAGAATAGAATATGCTTTCTCTCCGGGGAAGCAAAGATTCAAGAGAAATCCATCAGATCAGGAAAGGAAGGGTGACCAAGGAAGTCCCCTGAAAACAGGAGAATAAGAGATCTATTCCTTAGTCCTTTGGGCTCTAGATAAGATTCCACGTTCCTATTACTTCCTTCTTACCTAATATAAGATTTGTTCTATTCGTAGATCGGCGAATAAAAAGTTTTCCTAGTCACTAGAAAGACCCCCTTACTTATTGTTCTACCGTTCGTGTCTTCCCCCGGAAGTCACTTCTTCTCGGGCTCTTCTCTTCCCGGAAGCGATTAACCCCAAAGACCGGACGTAGGTTCCGTTCCCACTCTTCGTTCGCTCGGAAAGGGACAGTTACGTAAACTACTTATCTTAAGAGTTACGTCGTAAACTACTTTTCTTATTTGAGTTGCTTTCATACGATATTAATAGGAGAAAGAAATTGATAGCCGGTAAGAAGCTAATTCAAGAATACAGATCTTTCTGAGCTTATGGTCACGCCTTTTTTCTCAAAAAAGTTTCCCCTCCATCAATATGAGCACTTAGAGGAAGTGAAGTAAGCAGTTACCTGGAAATCCTACTATAAGAATGACTTGACTTGTAAAGTTTGTAGCTAGAGGTCAGTCAATCAGGCATTCCACCTCGGATCCATCGTATGAAAGCAAAGCATCAGCAGCATAGGAAGGTGAAGAGCACGCTTCCCTTTAGTAAGAGAATGATGAAAAATCTTCTTCTTTCTCTTTTACTTAGATGGCACCTTGGCGAGGAATCTTTGAACCTAGAAAAACTAAGAGCTTCGTCCCTCTTCTCCTGTGAGGAAAGACCGACCTCGAGTTCAGCGGCTGCTTAGTAGAGCAAGGTTTAGTTCTTTTCTTTCTAAGGGCTTCACTGGTAAAGAATCCTAAGAGTTTAACTCAGTCATATACCCCCTCTAGCAAAACCCGGATTCTATGCTTTCGGGTTAGCCCATTTCCACTAAAGCTTGATATTGATCTTGATCCCAAAAGGAGGAAATTCAAAGCCAGCGTTAGATTTGAAAGTTTGGCGGGAAAGCGAAGCGAAGAAGGAGAGTTCTTTCTTGACGTGCTACCGATCGCCGCGGCAACAAGGGAACAACGAACCGTCGACTAGCTACACCGTCGAAGACGTTCCCTAATACGAGGAACTCGGGGAGCTACTTGTTGATCCCTCGCTATCTAAGAGTGGAGTGGGAGAGAGAAGAATGTAAATAGTCCCAAAAGAAAGATCGATCGGAGCCGTGAAAATAGCAGCGGTCTTCCTCATTGCCTCTTCATTTTTTGAATTGAATTATGGAATTCTATCCCAGAGCTGCGGAACTCACGAAAAAAGTAGAAAGTATAATTAGCAACTTTTACACTCATTTGAAAGTGGATGAATCAGAAGCTAGATTGGTTTCAATTCATTCCCTGGAGTAAGGGAAGCCTACCTTTATTTAAAGAAGTTAGCCTGAACCGTGAAAAGATAGATTTTTAGGAAGTTTCCTTAATAAATACTACTTACCTAATCAGGTAATAATCCTCCTATTATGTTGAATGGAAATAGTGTAGTTCTTGTCATGTAAGTCCTTTCGTTGTCCATAATTCTTCGATATAACCCATCTTTAATGGGCTAGTTGGTTCTTTTTTACTAGTAAAATGATTGGAACAGTGGTAGCAGATCCGAGTCTGGTTTGGTTGACTTGGGTATACATAAAGGGGGAAGGACGACGTACTCTGTTTTTAAAATAATGCTGAAAGATAGAAAGAAGAAGGCAGAGGAAGAGGAATTTAGAATACTGTCCAAAGCTTCCTCGACAAAGAAAGGAATGCAGGTAGGCCGACGGACCTTGGGTGAAGGAAGATCCCCCCGGATTAGTCCTGCTTTGATTTTGGAGGATGAACCGGGTGAACAAAAGTCACGATCAGAATAAAAGGAAGTTCGCAGGTTTCAGTTGTCGTTCATGTCCTTTAATCTGAAGTGTTGGTTCGAATCCAGCTCGTGACAAAGGCCTTTTTGAATCTGAAATTTCCCATTCCAGTGGGAGCTTAGCGTAGCATACATATCCTAATCTATGTGCTAAGTGCGACCATATATAGAAGGTAGTGGACGAATAGATCCCCGCTTCTTCTCAGTTCAGTTGGCGAATAAAGAAGAAAAAAGAAAGCTGCTTTGATGATTTTTAGTGGCCGTACTGTTCTGTTTAGGGGGTAGCTGGACTTGCGGAGAGTACAGCAGTGGGTTGGGCGTAGAAAGAAAGCCAAGCCGATATAAAGGGATGGCATAATATTTTTTAGCAGGTCTACTAGAGATGCCTTTTCTTGGAAGTTTGAAAGAGTCCCCTTGGAAAGAAAGAGATTGACAGGCACCATATCAATCACGAATAACGGCTAGAAGGGATGTGACGTCGGGCATACCCAAGCGGATCCTCTTTAGGAGAGCGAAAGGGATGAAATAAAAGAGGATGGAAGAGGGTTGGCGGCCAGAGTCAAAGGAGACCGACCTATCATAAAGGACGGCATTTGACCAGGTAAACATAATGGCTAAGGGTGGGATAAGAGTCGTTCTCAGGCTTGTTTCCGGGTAACATAAAGGCGCCTCAGGTATAACAGGGCAGTCAAGGTGTGCAGGTGGGCATAGAGGTTTTGTAGTCGTTACCGGTAGGAGTGAGTTACACTTCTCTAAGGTGGGTGGGCAACGAGTAACGAAATCAGATCCCCTTATAGTAGATTTAATAATCGCTAACGTATAGTGTTGTTATTCGCTCTGTGAAGTAGAAAGCAAGGGGATAATGGTTCGCATTGAATTCATTTAGTAGGTCGCCTCATCAGATGCCCTTTTAAAAGTGCTTTATCTTAGTTCGGGATACCTGATGGCTAAACCCCTTTAAGGTCTGTAAAGCACTCGACTGAAAGGAAGAGGAAGGAGAGTCGAATCCCACAGGTACTTAATTTACTAATAAAAGACGGCCTGCAGCAGATAGAGGTGATCTTTTCTTTTTTTGACTTCTTGAAAGCTTCCGAGAGAAAGATCACTGCTAAAGCGAAAAGCGGAAGCAAGATATTCCACTAAATGAAATATACTTGAGCAAGAAGAGCAGGAGCAGCTCCCGACTCGTCCACTCTTTGCTGCTCTTTTCACAGCTACTGGTTCTACCCTTTCATCTTCTTTCTAACCTCAAGTGCCTACGTGCACGAATACGTTCTTTGCATAAAGACTTTGCTTTGTAAGCCTATTAGAAATAGAAAAATGCCCAAGCTAAATCCTCTTCCCTACGCCCGTCCCCATCCCCGGAGCCTATAAGAAGGTGACTCGCTAGCCTTTGTTAAAGAAGTGTTTTCTTCCTTCGAGGCTTCTTCCTTTGTGACAGAAAGCTCTCCTCTATTGACTGATACTGATTATCCCATTTTCAACGTGAAAGTCTATGAAAGAGGAGCTATTCTTCTTCTATATAATAAGAAGTTCTCTCTTTATTCTTCAATTCCTACCTCGGGGATTTCCCCTCTTCTTGTGAGCATGAAAGCAGGAGACTCTTTCTTATTCTTAGTGAAGCTTGCCCCTTACCTTAGGGATCATGCACGTGCTTTTTGAATCAGAAAGAGCCATTTACCCTTGATCCGGGATCCACATCCACTACCTTAGCCTTAGAATATAGGCCCGAATTCGCAGTTGATTCAACAAGAGCAATCACCCTTTCTGAAAGACGACTTGGGAGCTGGTCTTTCTTCTTACCCTTTAGCTATAGCTATTCTATTCTTCCCGAAGATGGCACGTGGGAAGTCGTTCAAAGGACTTTCTGCTTTAGCTTTCAATCACATGTTGATGAAAAAATCTTTTCCCATGACCTATTCAATTCAATAAACGTCACTCAATTGAAAGTCGGGGATATTTTATACTTCTGCTTAGCGAATGCCTTCTTGCTGACAGAAGTGAGGTCGAATCCCGTGCTTTCGGGCGATGCTTCTTGGGCACTTTTTACTAGAAAATAAAGGTCTTGGCTTGGCTACTCCTTTTTAAGGTTGCTTTCCCATCTCTCAAACGCTTAGGAGAGCTCCTTCCTTTTCAGGGTTATTTGAATTTTCCATATTTCTAAATATAAATAACCGAAATCCTTGGAAAAGATTTGCTACTGATGCCATAGCCCTTTCCTTTCGGTTCTAGAGACTCTACCTAGTTCATTCATTCGTCCTAACAGCAGGAGCGGCGGGGAGCTTCAAGTCCAAGAGGTTTGAAATCGAGAAAGTTTAAGCTAATCACTCGTAAGGTTATGTAGTCCGCCTATAGCCCAGCCTTTAAGCATCAACAGAAGATCCAGCGGGATAGTAGTTCTCTGTATCCAAATGCTAGAGTAGGAGAGGAGTAAGCTAACCTTATCCAACCTTTGTATCCGTAAATCCCTATATAATATAGCCTACCAGCATTGTACCCTTTTGCGAGCAAGTTAGCCTCTATTTATTAAACCCTTTATAGAGTCACCAGCTAATCCTAAAATCCCTGGTGCGTAAGCAAGCTACCCTTTAGTAGTCAGCAATCCTCCTAAGCCTTGTTTTTAGGAGTAACCTGGAATCTTTTTAAGCTCGTTATAGGAAGACGCGCCATATGAGTAATCTATCCTAGTAGACATTATACTAGGAAGCTCCTGAGTCAACCTTAGATCTAATCTATAAGCCAGTCAGCGGGATATATGAATATGAACTTCTCTAAGAGAACAGTTCAACGGGTTTAATTGAATTCCGTTATCTGATCAGATTAGATATTATCTAAGACTATATAAGAGAGACCTAACTAACTGGATTGCTAGCAGTGATCATACCCGATGATGTGAACCCGATTGAATCAGCTCTTGTGATCATATCCCATGCTATCAATGGGAGTGAAGTCCGCCTATCCATCAAAGTGGAAGGAGCCCGCTAACGACTGCACTTCCTAATGTGATATTGAGTTTTACCTAAACTTGCCCGCCCATACTCTTAACTTTTCGCTTAAGCTCTCAGACTAGAACTATTCTCACTAAAGCGAAAATTCTAATATACCCCTCTCTCCTCAATGGCTAAATACCAAAGCAAACCAAAAATGGGTTAAAGACCGAGCCAGAACAGGAGCTTAGCCTCAATTTTAGATAGGAAATTACCCATAACAACTCAACTACGTCGAGCCTTGCCTTGAACAAGCCAATCAACCTCAATCCTAGGAAATTCTTTCAGGTGAAGCTCACCCCTCTTGTTCTCATCTTAAGGGAAGGCCCAGGCGCAGAAGGAAGACTCTTTGATCGGTTAGTTCCTGTTCTCAGTCATGGTTGGCCAATAAATTACTTAAATTTATAGCGCGAGCCCCACTCATACAAGTAGGGGAAAACTCTAGTTCAACTGTTTTTTTATTCAGATTCAGAATTGGCTGGGGCCTTAACCGTAGCTTTAGCGCCAAAAGCCTATCTATGGCCTTTTGGCTGGGGGTAGCTATGGCAAGGGTAGTTTCCTCAAGGGGCGAGACCTGCTCCGTACTAGCTCGTATCTTTATCCTATTTCCCGCCCACGCAATTGGTCTATCGCGATGTAGAGCAAGAGATGGAGGAATTTGACTACTAACATAACATAATTTTTCATTTTCATATCTGGTTGGTGTGCAGGCTGCCGTTCCATGATCAGCTTTCGTATCTTGAAATGCCACTTCGTAATATCTGCTTTCCAGGGCAGTGCTTCTTTCTTTTGAGCTTAATAGGACTTTGGAATCGAAGTTGCCCTCTACTTTTGGGAATCGTATTCTTACCTCGGCCTCTTCTTGCCTGATCCAGCGGAAGCCCAAGCCTTTAGCTCTAAAAGCCCTGAACCCCACCTTAGCCGACTATTATTGACACATTTTTTCTCGTCACTGCCGACGGCAAGCCCTCAATCTTAACAGTCCTGGATGCAAAAAGCCCGATTCGCAGGTTGAGGTCATGGCGGGTCCTTCCCCTTAGCCGCCGAGCATGATGATCTTCCGTTTGGCGCAAAAAAAAGTTTGATTTTTCTCGTTCATTCGGTCATCAAAGACATGCTCTGCAAGCCCCATAAAAACCATATAGTATTATCCAATCGGGGGACCCTCATTCCCCCCGCTGTATCGAATTCTTTGAGTGTCCAGCCCTTTGTATCGAATTCTTTGAGTGTCCAGCCCTTTGTTCAGTCGGAAGACTTTTCTTTAGCAAAAGACTTTTGAAGTCCCCGTCCAACAAGAGAGGTAAAGCCTTTCTATTCAAATGAGACGCACTCCCCTTGTCTCGATAAGGTCAGCAGCAGGGCATACAGCAGGGATTGAGTAGTCTTGGGAGGCGGACTTAGAGTCCCCGGTTACGAGTTGATGACGTTGTTAACTAAAAAAACGGAAATAGTCTTTTTCAAATTAGGGAAAGAGCAGGGAGAACAGCTATCAGCCAGAAAGAGCTATAAAGCTCACCGAACAGAAGGTCTTCTTTCTCCCAGTCTGTAGTTAGAATCTTCTCTCATTGATTAGAAGGTAACAATAAGCGCTACGGCGAATGGGAACACAGCCAGATAGGCATTCCGCCCCTATACCTCAAAGAAAAGGCAATCGCCCTCTACTATACGACTTAGAAGACTGAGAATCCTTTTTCTGATAGACAGAAAGAGAAGATTGCAGACTAGCTGTGTTAAGCATGGCGTCAAAGTCCGCTATCTCAATTTGCCAGTCTTTTTTGGCCTCTTTTCTAGAATTTGAGAAAATATGCTATCTAATGTAATTTGACTAGCAGGGCGAAGGGGCAACTGTGTTCTCGAGCGGCTAGTAATAGAAAAATGGAATTTTACGCGTAAAACCCGGGAAAATGAGACCCAGTTTTTATTGCTATTTAGAATTATTTCGTATGTACGGGATTCTCAAAATGAAATGAAGCTCTTTGTTCCATTGCAATTCAATGGACAGCGGTCAGTCTAATTTCGTATATGAGGAACGAAGTAACTCGACTGAAAGGCTCGATGCAATTGAGTCGACCATCGGTAAGGCGAGGGATAACGAGAGGAACGAAGTAGCTTGACTGACAAGGAAAGGGAGGGAACGCAGTTACCGGGCAAAGGGGCCGAAGGGGCTTACCGGGGACCCCATTGATTGGACTCGATCAATCAATTCCTTAAACGAGTTCAAAAATGCTTTAAACGAAATTATGCTAAAGCGGATGATCAGGGTTTTCTTCCTTATTCCAGGTAAGCATTCATAGTAGAGGATGCATGCAACAAGTTCAACTCTCCTTCTTTTTCGAGTGAAAAGCTCGTTTTAATCATTCTTGCCCGGATACTTTTTACCTTGAAAGACACTCCTTTCTCCTTCTGCCAAGAGGGAATTGGATGCTGATGATTCAATTAAAAAAGAGATAGGATTCTCAATCTTAAGCCAATAACTGAAATGGTTATTTAGGCTTTCTCATTGTATAACGGCCGCTCTTACTTACTTTTAAAAGTAAAAAAGGTGGTGAAGCATCGAATTCAAGCTCTGATTTTGCCACATCCTTTGAAGGTAAAGGTAAGGTAGGAGCGGACAGAGATGAACAAGTTGCGGGACCTTATACCGTATATACAATAGTATAGAAAGAAGAAAGAAGAAACTAAGAAAAGAATGATTCAGGGAGTGAAGCCTAAACTAGCAAGAAAAGCTTCCGAGCTTTCACTCTTTGCAGAAAGAATTGAAACTTCCCTAGCAAGGAAGTCAAATACTAACTTGGCTTAGGAAAACTCCTACCTTCACTTCATAAGGAACTAACTGGCGCACTCGCTCTAATGAATGTAACGTGGCCTACCCTCCCTGCAAAATCCACTGCGGTTGTAAGAGATTCAGGGGTTAAATCCATCCCTCTTCCCTATTGTTCGAGTGATTGTTGCCTTGGAAGATAATCCGGGCAAGCCTCGCATTGAAGCAAATTCTATAACTGGATTGGATCGCAGGCATAAACACTGGAAGGCGATGGAACTGAACTAGCTTAGGCTCTTTCCCTTGCGGCAGGGAAGAAAGTCAATCCCTCTTCATAAGTTATTTTATCTCTGTCAGAAGAGGTATAAAATCACTCTACTCTATAGAGAGGGAGAGGCAACTATGGAAAAATCCAAACAAAGTAAATCGCAAAACAAAGTTACCTTAATGGGAAAAATCTTAATACCTCACAACTGGATCAATGGCTGCCCTTAGGACTGCAGCAAAAGAAGACTCTTAGGTCGTTGATTCAAATTCTACCTATATTTGCATTCACTTAATGGTCAAACCAAGAATGGAATTGACTCGAACATCCGGCCGGAGGAAAGACTGACTACTACAAGGGCTTGTGCCAACCAACAAGAAGGGGGACGGAACAAAGAAAGACATCTCTTGGCCAGAACCGGGCATTGCCCTTTACCATACCACCACTAGGAGAGTGGGACTCGAGACGTGGTTAAGTATTCCCTTCCGCTCTGGAAGTCAATTTCTTTCCCGGTGAACAATATCTTGATTTTCTTTGATTTTCTGTTCTAGGAATAAGAACTTTACCTTCCTCTGCAGTGAGCTTCTAGAGAGCGTGAAGTCAGTCTTGTAGATCCAGGGTTTTTCCGACGTAGCCACCTATGCCCTACCCGAAGGGACGGTGGTTCCTTGTCTCTGTTATCCCTATCTCTCACAAGAGCGACTTAACACAACAATCCATTGAAGCTCGGCGTACGCGATTAGAGTAAACTTGACTACTTTCACAAAAATGGGATAGACAGGGATCGAACCTGCCATGAGCCTTGCAAACTCTATCTCCAATTAAGAATTCAGATCAATATCAAAAATAACATGTCGTATAGTTGCTGTAAGAAAGAGCAAAAGCAAGGAAGGCTGTAGTTGAATAAGTCGATCTTCTTTTCTTCTCTTGATTATCAATCAGTAGGCTTTGAAGCAGTAGTGCTCCACTATCAATCAGAGTAGGAGCTAACCACAGAACATCCTTCTTTTTCTGTGGTATAGCTCCGAACTTCAGTGTCAGCAACTCCATTCCTTCTGGTGGGAAGTAGTCTAGGGTGCCTGCGAACGAAGAACTGAGCCATCTACTGCTACTCGCGCGGCGGCTTATCAGCCCGTAGCTTGCTTGCAGGTCCTTGAAGAAGGATCAAGAAAGTCACCATCGGAAGTTGTAGTTCACTGGAACCGGTAGAATTCACTGAAGCAGTGGGCGTGGCAGAGGTATGGGTGGAGCGGTTTAAGCATGGGCATTAATAGATCGTGCTTGCCCCTCCTCCTACTTTTTTTCAAATTATGATTCTAGTGGAATAAACTCCTACGCCTGGAACTCCTCTTTATTTATCGCATTTCTTCCTTCTGCAAGAGTCATGTTCACTGCTCCTGCTACTAAATCGACTTGAGCAACGGATCCTGACGTGATACATCTTCGTAATGAAAATAGAGTGGAAACATGAGGTTGATTTGAAAGTTTCTATAGAATAAGCACTGTGAACTATCTGCTTCAAAAAGAGAGTTAGTTGAAAGGCTACTTCCTAGGTTACGCCATATCCTCTAGACGAAATGACTAAGGCACCGAAGAATTCTATTACCATCGAAAAATAAGAAGCTTGACCTCACTAATAAAAAAAAGCAATCCCTCCCCTTCTTTTACCTACTTTTACTCATATCTTCGGTATACCTCAATACAAGCACAGGAAAGGATTACACGGTGCCCTTCCCGATCATGCGTGTATTTTTCTACCTTTTTTTTTCATAACTGACGAACTGGTCGTTCGCATATGTCACTTCTATTTATTCGGCTAGCTCTCATTGATTGACACATGGAATTGAGCTGACCCAGGAAGACCCCCATTGCATCAAACCCCCCTCTATCCCTTCCCTTTGTGGTATGGAAAGAAAGTATTCCAACTGCTTTCTTCTGAATGGGACTGAGGGAAACCCGACGACCCAGAAAGATAGTCAACACATCTGCGGATAATGTACCAAAATCAGATAAGACATGGCTACGTAGTAGAAGATAGAGATTTGACAAACAAGGGATAGCCATTGTGTTACCCTCGCGCCATACTTCCTAGCGAAATCGTAACTACAGGCGCGAAATAGACAAAACGCAGGAGCGACGAAACCGTAGATACGGAGATAGACAGATTGGACTTAGACTTTACAACCGCCCTAATGTGACCTATCAACAGCCAATAAACGGATTTACAAGAACCAAGTACTCCTACAAAGAAGCGAATCCGGAATGTGTGGGTAAGTCTAATCAGCGGAGACTGGCCTAAAAATTGTATCCCTTCGCTCGATGGGACGTCAACAGTGGGAATGCCAAATGCAAGAACTGGAAATCTTGAAAACTAATTGATTGGATTGGAGGTTCAAAAGGAACTTGGTCGATCTCACGAAGTGACAAACGTAGCGTTTATGAGCTATGTCACAATAAGTCTCCCTGAATAACTCCGCTCTCAAAGGCAATCCAGGGTTTTAGTTTAGGGGGTTCAACAGCATTTATTTTATTCACTATCCGGGGTACTAGATTCTTACTAAAAGTTTGGAGAGTGCCGAAGGAAACACTAAAGAAAGTAATCCTGTCATAGGCCCGTTCAACATCAAACAAATGAGAAGCCCTGGTTGGTGATCATAAGAATTGAATTAAGCAAGTGATCGACTCCTTGAAAGTAGCTGATGGTAAACAAACTAGAAAATAAGTTGGTGGTGAGGGCTATCCTTCTTGTTGTTGTTTAGGACGAAGATTCAACCATTTCAATAAACTCTTAGAAGTCGGGAATTCTAGAGTACCACCTGGCGGAGTATCCCTATTTCGAGAAACTTGTTGGTCTAGGCCTCGGAAATTGTTGTCCAATCCAAGATAAGGAGATCCGGGGAGGAGGTTTCTTGGTTTATTGCTGGTTCAGGACTCCAAGGTGGGTTTATCCAAAGGGAATAACGAGTCGAAGCAGGAGTAGATGGGATAGAGTGAGTGGTCGAAGCCAACACCTAATATGCTCCCAAAATCTTCTGTGATTCAACACAAAATATCAAGAAAATCCTACACCAGGTGGATAGGTAAAGGAGGAATTGGTTTTTTACTTTACAACCCTCTCTTCTTCCCTGTTCCCTTGAGTGTACTGCACACTGCTATCGAACCCCTATTCCCGGGGGTTGAAATAAAAAGATGAGTTCGGGGACAACCACACAAAGCTTGAGACTGTTCTGTACCCTGCCCTTCGTGAGGTTAGTCAATGGCGGGGGGAGTGCTTCCAGCCCCGACAGCAAGAGCAATGAATCATTGGCTTTTCACTCACCTTATTCCCTTATGCAGAGACAGTTTCCGAAATAATTAGATTCTCAAGCTCTGATGAACCCGAAAAAAGAACATTCTATTCTTTACGCCGAAAGGATTAAACTAAGAGCTCTTATGCAGCCTTTAGCACATAATGGAATTGCTCCTTCTATGCCTTCTCATCTGTCTCGCCTGCGAATTCTGCTAACAGTCTATTACGAAACTGCTGATTCAATTGGGAAAACAAAAACAGCTGTTCGAGAAGGGATGCAAGTGGCATAATTCTTTTTCTTATAAAGTTCTTCTGCCGAAGGAATTTCATGGCCTTCGGACAGTTTCAGGGCGTTATTGACCAAGAGATAATCAAAAATTTCACTAGCCTTCGAAATATCAAAAGTCTAACGCCTAATATTTTCTACTACTTCTCTTTTTACGGTCTGTGATATCGGAGCCTCAACATCCAATGCATTATTAGTGCCAACTGGAAGGGAAGGGAATGGGATGACTGAGAATACCACACGGCGCTTTTTCACTGCTGAATGACCTGTCTGGTACGGCTTATTCCCTTATGGATAGGGAAAGAGCTGAGACTGAAGAGATGAATTCTGCACGAGATAGGAGGTTGGACTACAAATGAGAGATTTGAGAATAGATTCATTTCACCGATGCTTCGATTAAGTACGAAACTTATTCACCTGATCAGGTACAAACTAAAGTTTTTGAATTTTCTCGGTTCCACATTATGAAAGATTCCCTTTAGAAGCTCGATTGTCAAGTGGAGAACCATGATTCTAGCTCCATTTCTTCCACCGCAACCACATAAGGGGCGTAGCGGACGAAATTTCCCAGTCGCAGCGAGCCTTTCTGAGTGCTCTGCTCGAGTAGAAATGGAAGCCAATTAAAAGAAAAGGAGTTTTTTTCTTTTTATATATCATCGTCCGCAGCGGAAATTGGATCATATAAAGTACCCGATGGGGTGTGCCTGTGCCTAGCTAGTTATTGTTCGCTTGCCAGGTTCTAGGTTACTCACTCCCTTTCCTTCGGGATGAACTAGCGATATGAGAGTTAGCCCGTCTTCGGCCAATTCAATTCCAATTCTCTCAGACAGAGCAGGATAGCGGCCATCAACCCTCTTGTTTTGGTGAGTTCAGTTTTGTTGCTACCATAAGTGTCATCTAGTCGCACGTACCACCCGCCTTCCTTCCGGCAAGAAGACCTTGGAGCAGGACTCACTTCGATACGCGCGTAGTCAAGTAGCCAGTCACTAGGAGTAGTAGGGCTATCGCTTACTCTTTCCCAGTTCCTAGCTCTGGGTAGGGGAGGAAGAAGAAAGAGGTATTTCTTCCTAGGTAGAAAAGTCAGGCATACTACAACTCCGGGAGCCACGATCAGCAACAAGGAAAGCCACGGCAGATCTCAACAGGCTGCTATAGAGGCTGATCAAAGAGGACCTGTGCAAGCTTGTAGACTCGTGACGCAAGACGACTGAACTCGTTGGTTCACGAAAAAACAGAAGTTCACCTGAGCCCATAGACGAAAGAGAATAGAAAGGAGTTAATGAACAGCAGCCTTTGAGGGCTGAAGCAGATCCTCGCGGTAGATGTCCCAGTGACGTCAACTCAAGGTACATTCGAGGGGGCCTTAGCTGCCCCCTTGTGCTTGAGTACATCGGCGCCTTCGTCTGTATCTAAGTAATAGGACTTCGGTGCTAAGAAGGTTCCTCTCTTCACTATGTCTTATAGCTCCTAAGACATCAGAGGAAATAAAGTCTTCTGGTAGTGGCTGACCTAGCACTACTGAGTCTGTGTCCAGTCCTCTCTTGAGATATAAGGGTACATATAGATCCTTGCACTAGCAGTGATCGCAGCAGCTAGTTGGACAGCTGAGATCTTCGGTGGGTTCCAATAATACGAATCCACCTTCCCTCCAGTAGGAAACGATATAAGACGCATCCTTATCGTCCCTAAGCATATCAGCAAAGATCAACTCACTCTTCCTGAAGAGATGCTTGTATCGATCATGATCGCAGATCTCGGTCACAGTGTTCTTAGGGTTGATCCCAAACCTACCCTAAAGTGTCCCCCATGTAGAATAAAGGGGGGCAGATGCTTCCCTAGAAAGAGGTCTTTCATAAAGAAGGGGCGTAGCGTCTCACTTATTCTATCATTCCCACTCTTTGAATTTCTCTTTTAATTTACAGTTCGACAGCGATGGAAATCTTTATCGACTCAGAGATAACAAATAAAGGGATGTATGATTCCCGAATCTTAACAAAATGGAGCTCCCTTTATTGTTCGTTCCCCTTAGTCACGCTTGGAACCCCCGTCAAACTCGAACTCTTAGGCCAACTACAGCTTCTAGGTATGGGAAAATTGGTTGGTGGCATAGTCTTCCACAAGCTAGGCGGGTTTTCCGGCTGTCGCTACTCTTTAACTAAGTTTTCATTTCCCCGGTTAATCGATAAGTAAATTTTCTTAAGCTGACAAAGGGTGGGCCCGACATAGAATCCCAAGCAATCTAACAAGCACACGCAGTCACACAAGACAGGGTGGTAAATTTCTAAGCTTTCACAGTTTTAGGAAACTCTTCCTTCGAGGGGTCAAAAAATTGGTTCCACAAATCCCAGTCATCAGAATTCTGGGAATTTAAGTTGGGCCAGCGGCAGAAGCACGTACTAGCTCCTAAACCCCTATTAGATTGAAACTTAGTACAAAACTATGTATGTAACTGGAGGAACCGCTCCCACATTGCTACCTTAGTGTTCACTAGCAACCATGAGATCCTTACTAGAATATAGCACGAAAAGAGGGATACGTATAGAGAGAGAATCGGATGGATAGGAGCTTGATTGTAGGGGATGCTGTGTAAGAGAAATGGTCGATGAATGAGCTCAAATCAACGGCAGATTTTCGAATTCCCCCCCATCTCGATCCCGTTCTTGATCTATTCCATTCCTTTGTTTGGCATAGGCATGCTAATCTGTCTTTCCGCAGATCCAACTTTCCTTGATATGGCTCTTCCATGGATAGCTCAGAATTCCTAACCCTAGTACCATTCCAATCCTACACCTTCTTGGTATTGATCTCCATCTTTTGAATCCCCTGCCTACTTGGCACTCCCTGGCTTGCTCCCAGTTGCTATGCTCCCCCAAGTTGAAAAGGATCTCAACTCGAAACGAGTTCCGTAGAATTCTTAGTTTTGACCATTACTCTAACTAGAGTATATTACTTTTTTATATACTTAACGCAATCACTCACATCCGGATTCTTACTACTTGGAGCGGTCCAGAACCGGAATGGATACAAGAGCCTTGCGAACTCTACCTCCAATGCTACTAACTAAAAAAAACTAGCTACTACGCTGACTACTAATATGACTCTTCCTTACTACCGGTCAGCTCTCGCTTCTCATAACTTTCCTTCTCTTGTCCCGAGCTCCCTTTCTGTTGAACTAATCCCAGGCTTCCAAAAGCGGGTTGTCGCCCATTGATGGTCTACAGGGCAATCTATATCCTCGCTAAGCTTGTTTCCCTCGGGCCCTTACACGGTCTTTAAACAAGACGCCAGCTCTTTACCTTGGTCAGTGCTAGCATCCATGTCAAGTTATTGAGGAGATTGAGACTTTTACTATTTGATTTTTACCGCTTGGCGGTAAAGCACCAGGGCGAAGTCCTGCAGTTGGTGATTCGATCTCACTTCCAGATGTTAGCGAAAGAAGAATTCCTGGATTAGCGGTTTTGGGTAAATGTAATATATCCTTCCTCTGAAATGGAACCGCGGGAAGACCTATTTAATCTTCGTGGCCCGGTGCCGGTGTTGGTGCTCCTGTTAAGTGTGCAAACCCACCCATTCTCGTGACAGAGTGAGCGATTAACCAAATCCCATTGACTCAGACTTTGTTATTTATTGTCTCTTGCTTGCGTAGAGAGTGGTTATTTACTTGCTTAGTGGGAAGACTACAAGAGAGTAGGCGTGCCGGCATCCAAAATGTATATCATGTTAGAACGAATTAGGCAAAGTAAACCTTAGCTGCACAAATTGTTGTCAGCAGTCGCTCTCCTCTCCCTTCCGGTTGAGCTAGTGAACTTCCTTGCAGTCGAGCAAGCAAGCCGCCATCCGAAGGATGCCTTCTGGTCCTTCGAACGATACCACTTGTTATGAAATACCAGGGCGAGTCTCTTTTATTGGATTTGAACCGATAGCTCTCACCGTATGAAAGCGATAGTGGCCCCGGTCTAAATCTTACCGATCTCGACGGAGAAGCTAAGAAGCTATACAAAAAGCTTGCCCCAGAGGCTTCCCGGGATACAAATACAAGAAGCATAGTCTGAAGATTCCAATGCACAGAAATGGGCTCTGAACGAATCTAGCTATCTGGAGCCCTCTTATTTCAGGAGAAGATGGAGCCGCTAGCCCTACTTTATACAGCCGGGCGGGGTCCCCTACCTTCCCCTCCAGCCGAACTAGCTGTGCACTACCTTCAGAATGTGCCATTTTGTCTCCCATCCGGCTCACTCTCTTGGGCGGAAGTCCCGAAAAAAGACTTTTCAACGCCCCGCTCGTATAGAATAAATAGGAGGAATCGCTAAAAGAGAAGTCAGTAGGTTGTTTGACGTCGCATCTACAATGTCTTGTGCCATGGGAATGAAAGCAGCAATAGACATGAAAGTCAAAGGATTAGAAGGTGATTCAGCATTGCTAATTCCGCAGTTGAGGGGAGAATCAAAGTAGCTTTATTTATATTAAAATAAGAGTAAGAGGTTCAAGTTTGACAAAGTCATTAAGTAGACTTTTTTCAACTGTTTTGGCAGGGCTAATAGAAGCTCATACCAGGAAAGGACCTCCCCACCCCATTCCTTTATCAAGAATGCTTTTCTGCATGGTGATCTCTATGAAGAGGTGTATATGGAGCAAGCGCCTGGCTTTGTTGCTCAGGGGTAGTCTGGTTTGGTATGCCGATTACGGCGTCTCTTTATGGTCTGAAACAATCTCCTCGTGCCTGGTTTGGAAGATTTAGTAATGTACTGCTGCAGTTTTGGCATGAAAAGGAGTGAGTCCGATCACTCTGTGTTCTATCGTCATGAGTCTGGACGATTACTTGGTGGTCTATGTTGATGATATTGTCATTACAGGGGATGATTCCAATGGTATAACTCACTGGAAACATCATTTATTCCAACATTTCCAGACCAAGCAAGTATTTCCTTGGCATTGAAGTAGATCAATCATCGCATGGTGTGTGTCTTTCTCAGCGAAAGTATGCTCTTGACATACTTGAAGAAAGAGGGATGCTTGACTGCAAACCAATTGATACTCCTATTGCTCCTAAGGAATGAGATTAGCTTGATTACGCACCTGATTGACTCTTAGTTACTGAAAGCGCTGATGAACGATCTTCCAACGAATAACTATTGCAACCATTTCTTTTCTATCTGGTAGTCACACGAAAGTTTTTTTTGGTTATTCGATAGATTCGGTTTTCTGTTCTAGAACTACTATTCAAGTATATTGGAGTGGAATGTGAAAGATGTTCCACGTTTGTTATTCAGTTTGTATTCGATTTTTTTTCTGCTTTGCTTTTTTGGGTCCTCCCCCACTAACCGAGCTACTCCTAGACCTACACCAGACTTTACTAGCTTATAAACGTCCAGTCCTGGGACTGCTCTTGATTTGATAGTCCACTTCCTTGAACTAGCGGAACTGGAACAGGCTTTGGATCTACCATTGCTTCTCCTGCTCTCGATTCCACTTCTTAGAGGCTACCCAGTCTTTCTTGTACCGGCCAGGACACCCTCGCTTATTGCAAGAGCAGGAAAGCTAAGAGACTGAAAAAGGAAGGTGACGAAGGATAGCATTCCCATATGGATGGGAAAGGGCTTATGACGAATTGAAGACTTTCACCAGATGTCGTGGACCTGGCTTGCTTACTTCATTTTACGATAATAAAAAAAAAGTGGAGTGGTGGGTTCTAGAAGGATCAGAAAAATTAGTCTAGTCGTTAACTCGAGCAAACCTGTTACTAGGTGACAACAATGTTACTCTCCCAAGGACAAGAAGAGAAGTGCTTACCCACTGGAAGACAAGAATAAGAACTAGCATCTCTCTTTCCTAAGGCATAAGGCAAAAGAGCGGCCGGTTCTACCCCTTTCTCGGTAGGGAACAATCCGGCCCTACATCCAGAAGTGTTTTTATGTTCGGGCATTGGACTAAAGCCTTTGCGCGTATAATTTCCACTGAAAACAGCACTCGAGTACTTTTCTAGTATTCGAATACGAAGACTTTCTTACCTTATATAATATACGCAATTATACTTATATTAACTTAACTTATCAGTCCATTGAATTGATAGAATCCAGTACATACGAAATAATTTTCAAAAGTAGATTTTTTCTTTCCAAAGAAAAAAAACAAAAGTAAGACAGAAATTGCCTTGTCTTGTGGGAGACAGAATCAATTCAATTAGCTGCCCCTTTCCTTCAGCTCTTCCCCTAAAAAGAGATAGGACTGTGTTGACTGAAGCTTTCGGTGCCGCGGAATCAGAAATGAACAGAGCAGAGACAGCAGACGACGATGAAACTATCTCAAATACAAATAGCGGAATGCCACCCGCTTTAACTCTAGTTCAAAGCCCCTTTTCTATTCAAAAGAAAGGAATTGATAGACCAATGTGGAATTCCAAACCTCATCTTGACTTCAAGCGAATAGTGCCTCGAAAAGGCCGATGAAAGCATCTCTCCCGGAAAAAGGTCTTCTTTAAATTTCACGCCCACAAGGTTGCCAACTCTCCCTTCTTACAAAGCAAGGTACGAAGTTGCTCCCTCGATAGAGAGAGGATATTGGTTAGGAATCGATTTTTTCACAGGAAAGATCTTTAATAGCATAGAATTATGGTTATAGGTTCTTATCTGACGCTTTCCTTGCTAGAAGCACTACCGGAACGCTTTGAAGTCTCGAAAACTCGCTTGAGCGAACCACTATGCTTGGCTGCTTATGGCGCTTAAAAAGTGGGACTGGGATTGATGCCAAGACTCGATTCGAAACTAGAGATTGCTCTGATTCTTATTCACACCGAAGTGCTTTTTATTTAGCCAAGGAATGGCGGGATGGATTACTTGCCCATAAAGGCTAGGGGTGGGACTAGGTCAGACTAGCAGTTAGTTGAGTCAGCTACCCTTTCGGGACTAGCATTTCTGCTACGCAGCTTAGGAAATATCTCTTTCTTGCTGCTTAGCTCACTTTCAGCAACCCGGAAAAGACCACCCGGAGCTTACTTCAAATAAAAAGGATTTATCTCAAGATTGTACTAGCTGCTCGCTGGAAGGCACCAATTCACACGGGATGGTGGAGAGGGTCCAATCGCTGGAATGGAACTTGATCTAAAGGCACTGGCACTAGACAACTAAACCCGGCACAGAGACTAAAAGGGCACGGCTGGCTATATCCTATGAGAAATTTCTTGAACTGTCTTGATCACACTCACTGTCTTCTCTAAGATCCCTGCGCTTTCTGTCTATTCCGCCGCTTGTTCGTTAGCTCCGGAAGGAATGCCTTAGGAAGTGAAGGAACGGTTTTTCAAGTCACAGCAGAAAGCCATCAATCTTGAGTTTCATTGAGGTTAGAATATGCTCGACCGATAGGGAGAGGGGGAAAAGACAGAACCCACGGGGAAAATCTGCTTCAATTGGGCCTTGCAGGCAGACAGGCTAACTTGTGGAGACGAAATGGAATCCTATATAAATAAGTGAGAATGGCGAGTCCCGAGGGTCTGCAAGAGGCTGAGCTAACAAGCTGGCTGAATATCTCATGGGGATGCCCGATTTGCGATTGAGCTAGCCAAGTTGGATGATCTCTCCGGTATGGCATGAGCCACCAGATCCCCTTACGATAACACACTTGGGCATGAAGACTGAAGCTCCCATTATATCGGGTCTTACTGACTCTAATTGAATTCTTCCGCGATGGTATAAAGCCTTTGCCTTTACGGGCGGCTATCAGTCTTTAACCATCATTACTGTGCTGCTAAGGGTAAATCACCTGAATCAGGGCTAGAGGTTTGACCTCAGATTGATCATGCTCCTGTGGATAAAGGCCTGTAAGCGATCTGCTTAGCTTCGATCTCTTCCCTTGCTCTCCTCTAGCTTCAAAGCCTTTCATTAGACGCATTGAGCCCTATTACATCTCTTTTCTTGGAAAGAAGTAGATCTCACTGCTTAGCAAGTGTCTCCACTCGGATTATGCTGGTGCCTTGAGAATGCTGACTTGAGTATGCTAGGATTGGAAGCTAATTCAACTAGAACCTCTTGTCTTTCTTTTCCTTAAGGATTTCATTTCTTAACGCAATTCAGTATTTAGATCCTAATACTAGAGTAATGGAGTGACTAAGCCCATCTCCAGTCTTGACACAAATGGGCTTTCTGAAAGCACTGTGTGGAAGGGAAGTCTGAGGGGAGTCTTGGTAGCGAGTCTAAGAGCATTTAAGCAAAGCAATTTCTTCCTTTTTGGTGACACGGCCTTCGGTGAGGAATCATTGTCACAAGGCGTAAGTCAGAAAGAAAAGAGTCACCAGCAAGGGTACCGAGTTGATGTGGGATAGAGCTCCATTAGGTAGTTATTCAAGGGAGTTTAGTCTAAGGCTGATTGGGTAGTGAGACTAATTGAAAGCGTGAGACCAGACGAAGAGGCATAGAAGCGGACTGGACGGACCGACTCACTTGCTTACTTTTAAGGGCAAGTCATCTCAAGCAAAAGCCAATGCCACTTTTCCGACTAAGACTAAGCCACTCGGAAATTGGCCGGATACAAAGAAAAAAGAAAACCAAGATCATAGGTGCGGGCTAGATCTCTTAGCCTCGCTTACACTGACGAGACTGTCATCGGGCACTTCATGTAACAATGTAATAAGAAAGTAGCTGGTCCAGCACCAATCCATTTAACACTCTATAAAAAAAGACAGAATGGCCCTCAGCCTTCTTGAATTCACGTGGATTCGATTCATTGACGATTGATGAATACCCTAAAACCTTTCATCCTTGGATTCTCTCTTATGAGACCTTACCTGAAGGTAGCTTGCTTACCAAGCCAATGGCAAAAAAGCCCCTTCGTGCACCTGAAAGAACAGAATTAATTCGTCAAGCAATCCAATCAGTCCTTGAGACGAAAGAGGACCGTGACGGAGGAACCAGTATTGAGGTTGCCAGACTATACTGTACCTTTCCTGCTAAGGCTCATCGGTCTTCTCTTCTTTTTTTTTTCTTTTTTTTAGTATCAACAGGAGCATTATGTAAGGGGAATCTAGTTATATCTTTTCAAATAAGTGCTTCTCTTTCCCCGGACTATAAGTAGTCTCAATTGATTGGACCGCTTACATTGTCCGCATCTGCTAGTCTTTCTTACGTTATCTCTTCTATTAGGAGTTGAGTGCTTCTTTGTTGGAGAGCGTAAACTTCTCTCTTTTAAATTGCCCTAGCTAGAACGAAAGAATAAACTTCGGAATACTTTCAATAGCTTCTCAAATTACCTTACCTTGATTGAGGAAGCGAAGGTAGCTTAGCCTTTCGGCTAAGGATGCGAAGTCATTTGCTTTTGCAGCGTCTGCATATCGATCGGTTTCAAATTCCTTCGTTATCGGCGTAAGCCTTCCCGGATCCAGCTTTCTCTGAACTCTTCTGACCCCGCAGACCTTCTCGCCCGAGCTCTTTCTGATCAATAAGATCAAGGTTCTCTAAGATTTCAGTTTGCATGCACTAGTCTAGCTAGTAATCGATTGCTCTTTAGGAAAAAGATTAGAACAAGGGGGTCTCATAGGTTTTTTTATCCTACTTCTTAATGGGAGGCATGCCTACAATCTTTCGTGAAAAGCTACCCGCATCTTTATATTTAACTAACGGTCGGTGCGAGTTTAGCGAAACAGGGCCTTGTAATGAAGGAAGAATTGGATGTGGAAGGTAGAATTGAGCCAATGTGTGGAACAGCATTCCCAGTATGACTTGCCTAGCTAGTGCTTCCTAGCTGACTATACTAAATGAATTGCTGTTGTCCATCCCCAATCTTGCGTATGCCATTCACACACTTTTCTACATCCCCGCTTTTAGGGAAAGTACTTACTTTCCTTTTCTGATTCTCCTGCGTCCGCCCCAGGCAAAAGATCTTAGCCATCCTTTCTTTTCTGATTTTATCGAAGAAGACCGACTTTCCACTCTTTTTACCGCCCCCTGAAACTACAAGTTTGGCATCCGTTTCAAAGGAATTGCCAAGAGGTGAAGGGGAAGGTTCGTCAAAGTAAAAAGGTCTTCCATCTCTCGCAGCAACTAATAGATAGATCTTCGTAAGCTAGGTACCTTTCATATGACAGTAAGGATCTAAAGTGTGATAAAAATAGGGATGAAAACTGCAAGTCTGAACCAGCTCGAGCACCAGCCTCAGCCGTGATAATAGCCCCTGTCCTTACTGCTAAAAGTGTCCCAGACGAAAAAGAGTAACTACTATATATGTTTGATCCTGTTCCTACTGCTCCAACTTGCCCAGAGGCCTCAGCCCCTCTTCACAAGAAGCAACTTCAGAGGATCATATCCTTTTTTCCCCTCTGAAAGAAGCAAATCAAGACCAGAAACTGGGGAGAGTCCTTGTTCAGATCTTATTACATAGATAGGTACCGGCCAACCTCGCCGATGAAGACGAACGGGTTAGAAAGAAGCTCGACAGCAAGGGGGCAGGACGGGCACAAAGTAGAATACCAATGAGAGTTTTGAGGATCTTTTCATTCATTTCACAGAAAGACTTTCCTTGGGTATGAAAGACGGCTATCGCAAGATAGAATAGGAAAAGGAGTACGATTCCGTTGCCGAAAAGAGCTTAGCCGCCAATGGTAGACTACTACGATAGAGCTATTCGAGTTAGCGCCGGGGAATAGCTTTCCCAGCATAAGAAAGACTGAGACCAGAAACCCTTTCATTTCATAAATGAGGCTTTTCCTCTTGTTTTGTTCTCTTTCTTTCTTATGATCCACATTAGTGGAACGGAATTCTGTAATCACCGTATTACCCGGCTCATCAACAACCGTAGGCGCTGCAGTTATCTCTACAGTACCGATCAAATAGCTAATCGTTACCGAGTCAAAGTCTGGGTCAGGTCAATCATAATAGGAGCTGAAACCCATCGACACGATCAAGATAATCCCTTTTTTCATCACCCATCTCACACTGCACGAGCCAAATGCTCCCCTTTCGTCAGAAGGCCTCGAGCTGGTAGTAGCGGGAGGGTCTTTTTCACTTGAATCAATAGCTATAGTAGACAGGCCCAGATCCCTTGCGCTTGCTCTAACCGCCGTAACCCGAGAGAGGACGGCGGTTTTCCGATCATTCTCCGTCTTTAAGTAAGAAAGTCTATAAAAAATGACGACCGAAAAAGGAGAAGCGAAGATTAGAGGATTCACTAAAGACCAGATTCTGCACTTAGACTGACTCATTCTCTTCCATCATGGAATTCTCTTTCATATGCTTCAAAGCAGAGACCATTCTGAGAAAGATTTTCCAAGGCGAAGATTAGTACGTGGAAAAACGATTGAATTGAAGGTTGTACTACCCAACTTTCCTACTTGAGGTTTCGTTTCTTCTCTTTCCGAATAAATGAGATGAGGTATCCACAAAGATAAGGGTGAAGAGGAAGACCACGACCAAACCACCATTCCAGGGGTATACTGCGACGTGTAAACTGGACATAGAAGCTCTCGAACTGAGAGCCAATCTATTCGCGAAATAAGCCAGACGAACAAGTTCATTCAATGAATGGAGATGAAGAGAAGAGAAATAGCGCATCCGGATCCGGTCGATATTACATAGAATGCTATAAACCTTAAAAGAGAGATGCCAAAGGTATAAAATCTAATTTTTTTTATTTAAAAACTCTCTTTTTTTTATTTACTAACTATTCTATTCTCCTCTATAACCACCCCTACGCACAACTTTTCACTATGGTGTTCCGGTTAACCAAGATCAGGGTATGGCTGACATGGTTGAATCGAATCTCAACCACGGAAATGCAATTCCCATCAACAGCCTGCCTATAGACAATGGGTACGCGAGGTCGTCAACAAAACTCATCAGATCTAGAGGGGTTAAACTACAATTATAGTTGAACTAGAACAATCACTCATTTGAAAAGACGTCACCCTACGCACCGGATGTAAATAATGATGATGTTTTAGACTTCGCCCTTACCTACCAGTGCTGGAGCCTCTCCTGCCGATGTCACCACTGGTTCAGGTACTTTCGCCAAGACTTGAGCCAGCACCTAGCTATGCCCATGTCGTAGCTTCTGCGGTTACGAGGAACCTCCGGACCCTTTATTAAATTAAGGTATTAAGGAAGAATCACCTCACCTCTATGTAAAGAAAGAGAAATGTTCCTTTCCCTTCATACGGCTCGTCTCTATCGAATGTATGCCCGTCCATTTCTTCCGTGCCAGAGCGATAGGCGCGCCGCAGTCACGCATTCGAGCAAGAGCCTTTGCCTTTCTTCGCTATGTAAATAGAGGGCCGGAGGAAGAAGTGCCAGACCCTCAACAAAAGAATGGATTAAGGTGATAGAGTGGGGCTTCGGAATTGAAAAACTTTTTTTTTCGTCTCGTTCATCAAGTTCTTTTTTGATCTGCCGCTGTTAGAACACCACAATATTAGTCCTTTTGGGATTAATGCTCTCAATGGTGAATCGATCATTCGATATCCTTTGCCTTATGAGAGGACGGAATGGAAGAAAAGTAATTAAACCTGCGATGGCTACTGAATAACCTCCTTTTACTTTCTCAATAATAAAGCCTTTGACCTTTGTATTCGTTCGCCAAATCTTGTTCAGTTCCATCCAAGCTCGGTTTTGTCTGAATCTTCGTGGAAGAAGAAGAAGGGGTTCACCAGCCACTACATCTGTGGATCCCACCAAATCATTAAACCTGGCGGCTGCTCGCTCTTTGATCATTGATTCACCGGCCACTAGATCGATGAAGAATCTCTCCAAAATCTGCTCTTTGATCATTGATTCACCGGCCACTACACCCAGGGATCCCACTTTATTCTCAAACCTGGTGGCTCGGTTGATTGGCACTCCTGTAGGCTCATCTTGCATACAAATTCTGGGGGTCCCCAGTCCTGCATTTACCAAGAAAATTTCTTCCCTTAAGCGTAAAACTTCAGATTGTAAGGCGTTTCCACTACATAAGAAAAAACTTGAATTAGATCTTGGAAATGATCGACTCAAATAGATGCTCATCATAAGCTTTTTTTTTCCTCCTCTTCCTATTGATCAGAAGCATCCAGCAGCGCCGCGCCAGTAGAAAGAGTTAAGCTACTAAGCTAAGCAGCTGTTGGGGAACTCGGTAGAAGCGATTTGCCGCTTCCGCCTCTCTAGGCTTCAAAATAGCTCCCCCCTATATCTATATAGAATTAGAATGAAAAATGAGTCTTCTCCCCTTCACTATAAGAAATCCGAAAGGAATTGAAAATTCCGAAGGATTAGCCTTTTGTTTGAACAGGGGGCTCCGAGTCCTGTGTTGACAAAGATCAGATAGGTGCGGTAGAAAGAGCTCCTCGATCTCCTCCTGAATATTGATCAACGTTCTATCGATATTCAGGAATTGCCCACGCGACCCCTCATCCATTAGTGCATCCATTAAGTCAGAAATGCTGTATTCAGAACCTCGTAAATCAAAGCCTTACTAGACTATAGATAGGGGGAGGTGAAAGAATTTCTCTTTTTTTTTTCCCTCCAGAAGCCATCCCTGCCTTAAGAAACCTACGCAGTGCTTCATCGTAGGCTCCAAGCGTGGCTGCTCTTTGAAGTTCCTCGTAGACAAACCTGACTACGTCAGGGTCCTCCTCGTAGGACAAGTAATGGGCCAATAGGGCCTCCTCAGAAGGAGTGGCCGCATAAACGGTTGTAATCCCCCAGGATAACCTAAAAAAAAAATGCAGAAGTGAGCGTACCCCAAACCTCTCCCCCCCCTTTTTTAGTTTAGCCAACATCATCAACCCCATTTTTCACTTTGAATGGGTCAAAGCCAAAAATATGAAGAAGGAAAGGAGATCTGAAAGATACGCGGACGATTTTACTATAAGTATAGGGCGAATGTTTTCGTGAGCAGTAAGCAGCAGATCCCCCCTTTTTTTTGGAAAGCTGGTGGCCGCGTGTGAATTCTTTCAAGGCAAGGGGCGGCCTGATTCGACATTGTTGTTTATTCTGATCCGGTCGAGGTGGTTTTCGTTTACCAGCGCGTAGGTGGTCTAAGTTCCTATGACCGAGTCTTTCTGGCCCCTGTGAACATCTTTTCTTAATGTATTAAAGAGGGCCTCTCTAACCGTGGTGGGTGTCCACTAACGGCCATTCCTGGCTCGGCTCCGATAACGCAATTCCGGGAGGAGTCGGTAGTTGGGCACTGGATCCCTTCGGACCTGGAAAACGTGTGACGCTGGGTCGGGGTTTGGTGAACCAACTGGTCGCTCCTCTAGTTTAAGTATCGGGCCCTTTTATCGTTGCCTAGGTTACACCTTCGGAATACCCCATAAGGGCATTTTTTTCTACTTCCCTCAATCTTCACTTTACGCCACGCCGACTCCCTTTTCGTCATAAGGCGTGGAATTAGACCAAGGGGAATCTCCATAGGAACTAGTCCCTCAGATTTCGCACGTAGGAGATCGAGACACAGCCCCAGGGCTATGAGGAAAGATGTAGATCGATCGCCCTAGATAGACAACTAAACTACATAGAGGGTCTCTACAAGTCTATATATTCTTTTCTTTCGTCCCTCCCGTAAGATCAATATCACAACCAATGAGGTCTGCAAGTTTCACATCTAAGTAATACCCGCTCCGATAGTTTACGATATAGGATACATATTTAACAACAACATTCTAAGCAAAGATATTAATAGATATCGGTAGTTGTCCGGTCGTACCCAAACAATAAGATTCCAGAGGGAAATGCACCTAAGATCAAATATTTCGAGCCGGCTTCCGTGGAAAATTCAGACTTTCTTTTTGATGCTGCGATCACATAAAAACATAAACTTTGAGGCTCAATAGCTAAATACATGGCAATTGAATCATGAGCCGAGATCATAAAGAGCATACTGCAAGTAGGAAGTAGAATTAATACAATGAATTCAAAAGCATCAAACCTCTCTTGTTCGGAAGAATCGAAACACATCGAAATGGTACCAGCCGTACTTAATAATAGAAGGATTTGGCAGAAATATGTAAAATTGTCCCTCCTAAAAAGATTATTCCAGAATAAATGGGCAATAGTTAGGAGAGGTGCGCCAGCGGCGAGCAGAAGCAAGGTTATTAGATACCTCAGGAAAGCCCGGCCAGAACCACACGTGCAAGTTTCCCTGCATGTGGCTCGTCCGTGAGAACTTCTTGGGATTTGCGTGAACTAGCGGACCGATCACTAAGCGGGGATGCTCCCTCCAGTATGAGCGAAGCTTTTCGGAACTGGTTAGGAATGGGCGCCACTATCCCAGCCCCGATCCAGCCAGGTTCTATTGATCATGTCCCCCTTCTAACAGTTGTACCTTGTCTTGGGGCGTCTTTGGCTTTACGAGAGAAAGCCCGCCGAAGAAAAAAGTCTTTCTCTTCCCGTCCCGGATCATATTCCGGTGCGTCCACAGAAGAGGAAATCGCAATGCATCTTGCTCAGCAGGCGTAGCTTGGAGTGGGAGTGTAGCGTGGGTAAGGTAAGGAAAGTGGCCGCCAGAGAGGAAGCCAAACCGGCCTATTAAGCGCAGCTAAGCTAATATGCGCCGGAGAAAGCCAGGTGCCGGAGGTAAGCTCTATTCAGCCCGGAGCATTGATTCCCCATAACGAATAGGCTAGCTCTATCTCTCAACTGCCTATCCTGTGCTCGAGAGGGTCCCCCCAGTTTCTCGGCAGCACCTCGAGGTGCATTTAGTTGTCTTACATGAGACTCGGGATATTCCTCACTCCATGGCACCTTTCGCTCATCTATTCCGCCCGCCCGTCCGGACGCGGCGCCCTTTTTTTTTTCATTATCATCTACCGCCCTTTCTTTCCTCCCGGCGCATGAAGATCGTCGTATGTATGCTCGACTTCGGTTGCCGATGCTTTAATTTAATAGGTAGGACTACATTATGGCGGGATCAGTCACCTGGGCAAACCAACCCTCCTCCAAGAAGAATTGTGCTATGCCCCCCCGATCCCTATAGAGCGAAAGAGCTGCCTGGTGATCCCTAGGTTGCAGCACGCCCGGTCGTTAACTCTTCGCGCCGCTGCCGCCGTTTCTAGGACCGACCGACGCCTCATCTGCACTGCACAGGTACCTACGTAGTGTAGTGTCGGTCGCACATTCAACATAGCGTTCGGACTCATGTGCCTTCCAGAACCCCGGGTCTTCGAGCCTGCTGCGTACGATTAGCCAGCCTTGCGGCGGCAAAAGGATCAGACGTCCCCCATGCTACGGTTCCCTGCGGTCCAAACCCGGTGCCACATTAGGTTAGGGGGCTGGGCTTTTCGCTCCTCTCCAACCAGTCGCCGTTGGTCGCCTTTGCATCCCAAAGCGCGCTGCCCTCCTAGGCGCGCAACACTAAGTAATCCAAGCCAACCCACATTACTGACTAACGGCGGATAAGAATATTTCTTAGAGGTACTAAATACAACTCCATGAATGAGCAAAATGAAGGTTGCATTAATGATAAAGATCTCTGGAGAAACCGCTAAAAAAAGATTGAACATGTGGGAGAATCCGAACGAATTTGTCTTTCATTTCCCCCGTATGGAGCACTGAGTTACTTACGTAACGGTCTTAAGCAGGCAGGCTGCACTCTAGGCGGCGGCTAGGAGGGATCGCTAGACCAGCAGCCATACTAAGAATTCATGTGTAATGATGGTGATTCCACACCAGGCTCAATAAGAAATTGAATGTAGAAAGGGGGTCCTAAACAAAAAAGGAGTCCATGACCCCTTTTTTTAGCATATAAGGAGAGGTTGAATTCAAAACTTTTCTCTCGAGTATACCCATTACCAAAAAAAAAATGGAAGTCACTTTGGGACACAGGCGGATAGCCGCCCCGCGTGGCTAAAAGAAAGCCAAAAGAGCTCAAACTCTTTTTTTTTTAGTTCCATTCCACTGAGAGAAAAGCGTCTTATAAAAGACGCCACTCTACGAGGGAAGTCCTCGGGTCGAGTCCTTGCGAGTTCATCCCAAACAAAGCGAACCCCTTCCGGGTCTTGGTCGAGAAGATGTAGATAAAACGCCAATAGCGTGATGTCAGCTTCTACGGCATAAGCTTTAAAGAAGAGACAACGCTAATAATAATAATAAATATCATAACATAAGAAAATTTTCTTTTTAATCTCAGGTGAAATTTTGAACAGTCATTTCAATCTCGAAAGAGAAATCCCGAAAAATCCTCTGGTACTTCACTTTATCGATCGCTTTGAGAACGTGTGGAGGGAAGAACCGAACCAGCACGGCCGGGGATTTGCTGCATTCCGCCATAACTTCGCGAATGAATTTGTTTTGTCGAAAGCTGCGCCCGCACACTCGATGCTTTTCTCCTGGAGATGAAGGCCCGTACTCCCTGTGCCGAGGAGTCCCAGGAGCGTAACATAAGGATCTAATTTTTTCCTCTTTTTTTCGATTGAGCTTTGATACATTTAGTCTATCTCTCAGTTGGTGCGCTGCAATTGAGCCACTGCTCTTCAGGGCTTAGGTGGACAATTCCTAAACCCGGGGGCAACTATGGGAACGAGACTAAGTCCCCCCTTACTCTAGCTTTCCTTTTCTCAGATGAGAGCGGAAGAACTTCGTAACGGCGGAGAAGGGTTTCGCCTCGAATCCAAACGATTTCTTGTTTTTCTTCTCTTAAGATATTTCTAGTTAGAACTTTTTCGAGGGATCAATTGACTCCGAAACATAAAGTAACAAGACCAGAATGGACTATGAACTAACAAAAAGAAGAATGCCTTTGAGCTCTTGTTCGAGTTCTTCCTTGATGACCGGAAGGGGAGACAGAAGTCTCAAATGCCTCTTGCCCCTCCATATAACACTTTTTTACCGGCGAGCCCGAAAAATGGAAGCAATGCAACTAAAATAACTAACATCAGAAAAAGTAAGAAAAAGATATCGTAATGGTTTTCTATTATTCCTTGCAAAAGATCATCCACTTTCAAATTTTTTTAGTAGTTTTTTTAGCAATCATTTTCACTTTCTTTGATAGTAAGATAATGGCTCCCTCGGGCATAGAGGATTCCTCCTCATCTGCCGCTGAAAAAGCCCCCTCTGGTTTCGATAATTCTGCAGGCTCCAGAGAAAGATCTGAGCCTTCCGCCTTGGAATAACGAACAAATGAACTTATTAAGGAAAATAAAAAATAAAGAGAGATCTCGGAGATGGACAAAGGGTTTCCGAAGTTCGTCAAGGAGTGGAACACGACTTAAACATAGAAACCAAAAGAGAAGAATTTTTATTTATCAAACAGCTGGAAAAAGAGGTTAAGGCTAAAAACGAGCCTTCCCCGCTAACAAATAGCGTGTTCAATGAAATTAAGGAGCATGAAGGGAAAATCCAAGATGGAAAAGGCGGGGGAAAACCTAACGATTGTTTTCTTCAAGAAAAGGATAAGGCCGATGAATAGTAACTTTAGGGTAAGGAAGGAGTACGGGGATAAGGGACCCCCCGGAAGAGTGAAAAGAAATTATTTAGGCAGTTGGTTGGTTGAATTACGATATGGCTTTCTTTTGGGAGGTAGACTTGGGCAGCAAGCTAACTGTTCCCGGAATAAAAAGTAGCTGGAGCCAAAGGCGAGAGCGAGGCCCCCGCTGGACGGGGGGAAGGGAAAGGGGGTTTGTGGGCTTTCCTATTTCTTTCTTTTGGAGGATTGCTTTCAATCTAGTGAATGAAGGTGGCATTCTGAAAAGTGGAGAGAGAGAGCGGATTTTACATAGAAGAAAGGATGAAAAGAATAAGCTAACGTTAGTGAAAGCGCTTTCTCTTTCGTCTAAGGTCTTAGCTTGGTCACTCTATTAAGCTTTCCCAGCAAGTCTATTGAATGGGGTACGAAAGATTGCTATTCAAAGCATCGTTAAGAGTTCTGTTTTCTAGGGAGTAGTCAAGATAAGATGAGTCTGATCTTTTGAGACTAGATAAGCCAGAAACATACCTATAGTGACTTCCTTTTTTAGACCTTTGAGATTGTCGCATTCTCCCTTGTACCAGCATTCTCACCAGCCTTCGTGGCAGTCTACGTAATGGGATTCCCCTTGGTTGGGTACTTTACTAGTTTTAGGAATCCGTCATTATGAAAGATCTTCGATGTCTTTTGAGTTCCCGTAGCAGAGGGTCATCTCTCTATCTGCTATAAGTATTTAGCATATCCAGCTGTACAAGCAAGACAAAAGAAATTGACACTCATCCGAAGAAGACTCGGGAAAGGGTGAACTAAGAATACGGGATGGACCACTTCTGGACATAGGCATTGCGCTCTCCTGGGGCTATTCTATTACACCAACTGAATCAGAGGAAGAGACTGAAAGGTTCTAGAATATACTCGGAGAGGTTCTAGAATACACTCGACCGTAGGGAGAGGAGAGGGCCTTGGCTTAAGTTAAGGAGGTTCTTTGGAATGTTTGTTCTTGGTAGTCTTCTGGTTTATGATTGACAGTTTCATTTCGAACATATGGAAGAGCGATTCCATACTCAAGATAATTTTCGTTAGAGTCTTTTGACCCTGTCAGTAGTCCTTTCGCAGAAGTGAGACTTCAATGTCTTTTAGGGCGGCTTCGCTTTAAAGTCTATGGGGGAGGGAGATAAAAAACTATCCTTAGGGGTTCGTAGGTGCCTTATTGTATTTGATCTAGTAAGGTTTTTCTAGAGTAGCATTCCCACGCGCTACCCTGCTCAGTTGCAGCCCCAAGTCCATATAAGGCAATCAATCTACCAGCAGCAGAGGCTGCGGATACATGTCCACCTCTTTATCTACTACCATAAGCGGGAACAGTTGCAGGTATCGAGTGTTGTGAGGGCTTTCATTTGCGCGTTAAGGGCAGTTTCTGTTATAGCACTACGAATCGGTGCCCTTAGTCTAAGCTAAACCAGAGGGGCTTTGGAGTCCATTCCGTATTCCGTACGCAAGGAAGCCGATCCGAACTATCATCATAGCCTTAACCGAAGAGAGCGATGCTAACATCAGTAGCTAGGAGCCTCTGATCCCGCGAGTGCTATACTAAGACCAGCGACTTATTGCGACCCGCTTCAGACAAATCGATGTCTGCCTCCATCATCATGAGTAGCATCGACAAACTCTCCTTCGTTCATGTCTTTTGATATGGTCTTTCGTGAGACAATTGGGATTGAGCTTAGTGGAATTTCGAATGGAAGAGAGAGAGATTGTGATATAAGAATAGAAGTAGGAGTAGTAGCGGGAAAGGATAATAACACCGTTCGCTCAAACTGCCCTTTTTCGATCGGCCGAAAGCGCAAAAGAGCGCACTCCAGGCTAGGCTGCCAATTGCTATTCAAGCATAAAAAAGTCTATCTGTAACGATGACTATTTCATCTCCATGAAGAGACGCTTCTGCTAAAGGAATTGGTGATCCCTAGCTTGAGACTCAATCTCCATCCGCGAGAACTCCTACTCGTAATACAATAGCAATAGAGTTATATGTAAGGATTTTCAGCGACAATTACTCTCTTCTGGGGCTGGCTCCTCCAATAGAGGAGGACTGGTCGTTGGTAGTTATGGGAAGCTGCAGTCAATTAATTAGTTCGAATCTCGTAAAAATGGAAATTCTGGTTATTCTTAAGCATAAAAAGTAGCATGAACTAAATATCTAAGTCCTTCAGCGCGGGTTGTTATCACTACCTTCCTAGGTACGATTATGGAATGGTACATCATCTGCTTGAAAGCCTGTCAAGAAGCACTCAAAAGCTAGGGATATTCGATATCGTCAAAGTCAACGAAGCTAGGGATTCGGGTTTTCCTTTCGAAGACTTAGGGGGAAATTTTTGATCTGGCACGTCCGTTGAGATGTGTTTGAAGTAAGAAAACGAGCATAGCCAAACCGCACCAAATGTCCAGATACGGAGTGGGTTTTTAGTCATGAAGATTTGAGGAATAGATTTTTCTTTTTGAGGTCAGATCCGGAGCAGGCCAGAGATGAGGATACCGGAGATGAGGAAAGAGACTTAAACTGAGGCAAGGTGCGTTCTGAAATAACTGAGTTAAGTACCGATCAAAAGAAGCATTATCCATAAGCAGCTGCTGGGAAGAGATTTATATGAGCACCGATTGAAACGAAAATAAATATCAACGATCGCCTCAAAACGAACCACCAAAAGGCCTTAGCTACGACAATTCAATTTTACAGAGGAAACGCCCTGGTTAAGCCAGTTTTGAGGGCATTAACGATCGAAGTGCCAATATTACACCACTTGTCTTTTCAAGAATTAGACCGGATTCTTAGCTTTTTACGAATGAGATGCCTCACTTTTTCTTTATCGCCGAGCTGAGCTTACAGCTATACAACAAAGGGCTACGGATTTCTTTCTTGGGATGCCACTTCCAGCTGACACAGAAACTAAATGCTTAGGACTTTGAGCTGGATTCCCTTTCTATAGGGGCTCTTGATCCTAGATTTAGTTAGGATGCCCCTCCTTAGCCGGACAGGCTTAACGCTGACGCATTGATAAAAAATCGAATCTTGGAAGAAATTCTTTTTATTGAATGATTGAAACTCATCCGAAAAACGAGATCCTCGGCGCATATCCCTCTACCTATGAGCAGTACGAACAGGCCGTTAAGGGTTGGCTTACTAGGGAATCCTATACCAGTTTTTTTACCATAACGAAAGGCTGACACCCCTCTCTACAACCACTAAGACGAGATTTCTTTGGGAATAGATCCCACGCACTCTCACAGGATATCTATCAATAGGTCTCTTTCGGGGGAAGTACACACCTTAAGCCTTTAGTGTACATTCGAGAGGAGGTTTCGCGGCGAGTGTAGTCTTACTACCAGGAAAAAGATCGAAAATAGGCATTATTTGTAACATCTCAAATGAGAAGATAAATTTTTTGCTTGTTAGGAGTAGGTGCTTGCTGCGAGAGAGAGTCCTTCTTGTTCACCTCCGCCTCCCGACGCTGCTGACCCCTACCGGGACCTTTGACCTTTATTCGCTACAAGACTGGTAAAAAATGTATAAGCTTATTTACTTTCATTTTTTTTTCATTTTTCACATAAGGGAGGAGCCGTATGAGATGAAAATCTCACGTACGGTTCTGTAACGGATAACATACAAAAGAAAATGGAATATTCTTTTCGGGCACTACAACGCTTGCCTGTCTTTTTGTACCCGATTTCAGCTATTCCAGTTGTTATTTAATGAGATGGAAGAGTGGGCCTAAACCATGAATTTACTTTTTTCAACCAACGCTAGCCATTCTAGCCAGTCTCATTCCAAGCAACATTTTCCTTTCTTTAGGGCTTCAGGCTCTCAAGTCGGGAAATCCTGTTCGAAAGAAAGCTCTCTTCCGGATGCAAGCTTTATAGTAAGGTAAGGACAGAAATTGCTAGTCAGTACACCATCAAGTAAGGGCTTACCATGTAAGGGAGGAGGAATTTACCGATTGATGGGTGGCTCCCCTCCAACACTTTATGGCCTGGTATCGGAGGCGACGGAAGTACTACCTGTCGCATGATGCTAACGAAAGCGAAAGCCCGGGCGGCACTCTTTCTTGTGTGCTCAGAGGAACTCCAACTTAGAACTAGACTTTGTCTTTGACACTCCATAGCTCTAGCTCTAAGACGAGGATTTGCTTATTAAGCCGAAGAGGTGCCCGTGAACGGAGTCCCTACGACTTCTTCTTTTCTGGAGTTGGTCTTAGGGTTCAGATACGGTGCCTTCTTCCTCTTCCTCCAATGGGCAGCCGATAAGGGATGATGTCGACTATAGTTTCTATGTCCACCAAGAGCAGCGCTAAAGCGCCCACGAAAACGAAGGAAGAGCAAGGCACATCTCTTACACGAAGAAGGGAATGGCTGAAATTGAGCGTGATAGTAGGCAAGACGTGCAAATCTAACCTGCGGTAGAGAGCGAGCCGGGGGGTTGTCTTAGCGAAAGATAGAATTGAACTTCTCGATCGACGAAAGCTTTCTTTCACAGGCGTAAAAAAACCTAATTCGTTTAGTGCTGCTACCCGAAGATGAACCTTTGAAAGAGCCTAGCAGGCCGTCCCTTATCGACCGCTTTTGGCTCAATATGGTGGTCCGAAGAATTACTACACTCTACCCGGTCTCCTAAGCTGTCCTAGTGACTGGAGTGATGAATTCTCTTGGTTCTTTGGCTTGGTGGATTATAGGGGTCTTTCCCAAAGGTTACTGGATTTTTTCTTAGTTAAGGTTTTATCCCGGCTGAGGTAGCTTTCGAGTGATATCCTACTTTCCGCTCATAAGGAAAACGGCTCCACGGCTACTTATGAGGAAGGAAAAGAGAAAATGCGTAGTTTAGGGGAAAGAAATGATATTCGAAGAAATTCCTCCCTTAGGCCTGTGTAAGCCTACTATGAATACTTGACTTTGGCTCACTTCCCGCAGTAAGAAGGCTTTTCCTGCTTGGTAGCTAATTCTCTACTAAAGATATTCCTCCGTCGGGAGAATACACGAAAGAAGACTTCTTTCGAACTGCTTACTGACTTAGTCCGGCCTACCAGAGATGTTAGCGGCATTCAATTCCCAGGGTTTTTGGGATGAGGAAGCAGCTATATGAAATATATGAAATAAGGTGAGGCGTAAATTTCTCAAGGACGTCTTACTAAATCATTTTACTCAAGACTGCGGACATAGTCTAAACCATTCTTATATATGATCTTTCTGAGGCCCTCTAACTACGTAAGAGATATAGGAAGGCTCCTCCTTTTCAATCTCAAGTATGGGCAAAAAGCCCTAAGATCTCAATCGCAGGGAAATCTCCATACCTCAATCTGGACGGAAGTGTAAGAAAATACAATAGCAACTAGAGAGTTAAAGACTTCTTTCTACTTCTTAAGGGTAAAGACAGGAAGACATTAAAACACATTCATTACGAAAAGAATGAGGAATATAACCCAAGAGAAGAAAATGAGCTTTCCGCTTACTTCTTTCAGTGCCGGCAGGTAATAGGATGAGAATCGGATGCATCTTCTTGAGTATGTTCTTTATTTCTTACTTCGGAATGCCTTGCCTAGCAGAAAGGAGGGGAAAGGTCGGGATTAACACAAAGTCATATAAATAGGAGGCTTTTAAGCAGCTCATTTAAAGTATGGTCGAAACTTGTATCAAAGAGAAAAAGAGAAAGATGCAAATAGTCAAGAGCCGCTACTATTGAATAGAATTCCTCGGCTAGCTTAATAAAAGAAACGTAGTCTTAACTAAGCATAAGTCCTTTCCACGAGCTTCGAAAAGAAAGGATACAGACCCTTCAAATCATAAGTTTCCCTTTTCTTCAAGCAAAGGCTTGACAGCTTTAGGAAGCTCCATTCCTTCTTCATTCTCCTCTAGTTGTACTATACTAGAGCACAAGCAAGATTTGTATCTTCTAGGGTCTTCACAAACATTGACTTAGACACAATAATATTTTTCTCCTCAGATGGCATAGATTATATGAAGCTTCTACAAGAGAGTCCTTATTTACGCTATTCTTCGCATCTCGAGAGAAGGAGTCGATGTCGATTAGTGAGCATCCCATCTCATATAAGGAAAGAACCGAACCAAGAGATTTCTTTTTCTACGAAATTATAGAATTACATTCTTTTATGCATCGCTAGAGCTATGATTTAGACTTTTCTTTCTTAACGAGATTCCTTATTAAGTTGAAGTTCCAGTAGCTAACAAAGACAAAGCAAGAAAAACGTAGTCCTTTCCTTTCAAGTAAAGGAAGGGAAGAGCATGGGCAAAGTAAAGTGAGGAAGCTCTCAATCTGAACTATAGAATCAGCTCGGTACTTTCCTCTCATTCCTCTGATAGGTGGATAAGGTTTCCATTTCAGAGCTTCCAAGACGCTTCAGCAGCTTCAGAAAAAAGCCTTATTCCCTTTTGACGTATACTTTGAAGAACTAGGAGCCCCACGGAAGAGTAATTGAATCAATCCTTATTTTTGATAATGAGAGGAGGGGGTCAATCTGGGTGTCCAAGCCTTAGGAAGAATAGCATAGCCAAAAAAGCCTTAAGTTCTTTAAGTGGACTCTGAGCCAATAGTACCAATGGCTCTATCAACTGTTCTTACAAAGGCTATTGGGACAATGCCAAGAGGGGAAACTACCTTTATCTTTATCACAGGCTTATGCTTTCCTAAGATCCATATCCAAAGCTTGAAGCTATCCCTACTTGCTTACCCGATTACCTACGAGTGTAAACTATGCCCGCATCATACCTAAGACTTCTATGGGACAGTCTTACCGCCTATGAAACCTAGTTGTCCTATAGGTGCCTTGGAAAATCCTCCAGCTTCAATATAAATAGGAGGGAATGGAACTAGATCGCTAGAAACTGGTACTGCAATTGAAAGACTTGAAAACTCACTTTTGGAAATAGGGGAAAGCATATTCTTTATTGGAAGGCGAAGGCTAATTGTAAAAAATCCTTTTCTGAAAAAAGTGTTTACAGCAAAGCACAGTGCTTTAGGCAAGCCTGGCTAGTTCGTATTCTTTTCCAGCAGTCCCTCTTCCCTTAGAGAATCCATTCTGTGAAGATTGCCAGTTAACCATGTAGACTGACTCTTAGTGGTATGGCATCAATAGCGGATGTCTTAACTAAGCCCTTCCGCATCCGGTTGAGCCGATTGATCGAATGGCCTCATCAACAAGAAGGTGGACTTCCATTGACGCGATAAGGTGTTAGAAGCACCCTGACGGGCCAGGGTATGCCGATGGTTGGAGGGCTACTTCACATCATTCTCTAATAAATCAGCCCCATGAGATCATCCCGTTGCACCCCTCACGCAACGTTAGAGGGCTGGGTCCCCTCCCAAGTCAAGTTCTAAGGTAAGCGCTGTTTATAAGTCCGTCTATGTCGATTCAGTTGCAGTTATTCGCCTTTCTTGCGAGCCAGAAGTTTGAGTTGTTTTCCTTTCATTCACCCTCTCCCTGTCATTAGCTATCCTAAGCCTTTCTTTCGTCCTGCCATTCTTTCTGCTAGCTATCTAGTGGGAGAAAAAAGAGAAGCCCATACTGTTGGAGTGCTAGGCTAAGCCCTTTCCCTAAAGAGTACTTTCGTATGCATAACCTGTTCTTTCCTATGGCTAAGCCGTGGAATCCTATGGACGTGGAAGACTATAGATAAGCAGTGGAAGTTAGATCAGTTGCTTAGGAAGGTGCCTATAGAAGTTCCCTGCCATGCATTTCCTGGACTCTGATAGCCCTGCATATGATTCTATGGCGGTCCAGGGGGAGTTCCCTGCAGCCTATATATAAAGCTATATAGTTTCAATGGCAGTTGCCTTCGGTGCATTTTCAGTAAAAAGAATATAAAAATCCCTAGCCAGCTTATCTAATCTCCCAGACTTTATCGAGCCAGTTCGAGGGGTTGTAGTTCAACCAATCCTAACTAAGCTCTTCAATGGCTAATGCCGTACTTGGGGTTGGGGTTTTAGAAGGAGTGGAAATTCTAGATTGAGTTCTCTTTGCTCTTCTGTCTCTCGCCCTTCCAGTCCATCGATTGTTAGTTCTCTTGAGACTTCTGTTACATCCCTTAAGTCAGTCTTAAGGATAGATAGCGCTATAGGCTAACGAGAAGATTCAAGGGCCTTCTATTTAGTCGATGCTTGTTTTTCCTTTGATGGAGAAGTAGTAGTTGCTTCTCTCTTCAAGTTCAAGCGAGTTGTTGGATTTTGTAAGAAGCCCCTCCTGTTGACGTGCTATAAAATTGAATTTGAGTGATAGGCCAATGCTAAGTGTTCCATGTCGTTGGATAGTCGGTTCGAGGGCAAGGAAGGAAGTTCCCTTTTTTAAGCCTGCGAGCTAGTAATTCCTCTTCTCGATAAAATGGGCATACCTTTTGATTTCCTTCGCTTCGTAAAGTAAACGGCAATGGAAAGAGTGAAAAAAGAGTGGAAGTTGCCCCTCCTAGGGTTCCAATTTGAGTTTGAGGTTACATTGGAGTCTCTTACTAGTCCATTTCTAATCCCTTTTAGCCAGTTTCCTTCTATCCCATTGAAGCAGTTGTACCAATTGAAACAGTCTTAAGGCCATTAGTTGGAGTGCTAAGTGCTGCTTTGGCAGTCGAGTTTTTTCTTACATCCAGTGCTACATCTAGAGGTCCAGTCCCCTAGGTCATTTGATATCTCTAGTCTGAGTTCCGTTCAACAAGCCAGTTCTGTTAGATCGCTTACAGTCCCCGTAGTGTCCAGTAGCTGTCTCTTTTTCTTACCGACAAGCTAAAGACATAGGCTTGAAAAAAAAGTTAAGATATCTCCATCCGGTGGGAGTTGCTATCCATATAGTTCCATGGCAGTTCTACTTGCAGCCATTGAGAGTTCTCTTACATCCGCTTTCAATCCAGCAGAGTAAGGGGCAAAAGGATCTGACGCAAGTTGGAGCTAAGGATCGACAGAAAGCTATGGTTTTTCTCTCCCTTATTATCCTTTTCTAAGGAACTAAGGAGTTAACGATATCTCGCTTAAGGAGATATCTAGCCAAGTGATTCACCTGATCCAGACACGCCAATAGGCGGGTTTGAGGATAGTAAGTAAGAGTAGTGGCATTCTCATCAAAAGGATAAGTAAGTTCGCAATCCAGTGATAAAGTGAAAAAAGGTGCTTTTTTCTGCCCTGGTGAATGCATATAATATTTTAGGTATTAGAGTGCATCAAGATTATAGGTTACAGTTTCTAATCTATAGGATTGATTCTGGCTTCTGTAGGACTACTAACTAGACTATGCTTTCTCCCCGCTTCTTCTTCTGCTCAATTACATCGAGCCCAATCTAACGACAGCGAAACTGTCTCCTCTCCTAAGCGTCAGAGCCTCCGCTATGTTTCCGACTTGAACTTACCTTTAGAGCTTCCCGGGCTCTAGGCTCAACAACGTTCACTCTTCCATCTTCAGCTGGTCTATTCTGCACTCCCCCAGCAGCATTCGTCCGCCTGAACATTGGGACAGTAACGAGCGCCCCACTCCTCCAATTGCGGACTCCTTGTCAGAAGAGTTATAAAGCGCAAGGGAAAAGACTAGCAAGCCAATTACAGTCTTAAGGGTTGGTGTTCTAATTCTCTTCTCATTGGATCCAGTTGGAATTGTAGTTCTCTTTGCCCGGTTCAGTGAATAGGGAAATTAGGTTAGGATTATTCCCTAGCTGAAACTAAGAAATCCACATTCTACAAGATTAGAGTAGACATCCGCTAGATAAGAGGGGTCTTGAACCACCTCTTCCACAAGAACCTCCCTCCCAGCTTTCATTCTATGTCATCTTCTTTGACTAAAGAACCTCCTTCCCCCTCAGATGAGGCTGGGGCCAAAGGGATCTATCCCGATTCTTGAACAAGAAAGCATGCAGCACCTTCTCTGCTCTTCAAACCTGCCCCTAGGCAAGGTCCTGGGGGAGTCGGGCGGAAGTTCGGATACTCTAGCGGCGAAGTCAGCAGCTAAGGATCACCAAGATGCGAGACCCTCCTTTTATAACTCTCTAGTAGCTCAGTTACGAATAAACATCCTCTTATTAATGCTTGCATGAGCGGATAGATCAGATATTGATGTAAGTAGTGAAAGAGGCGCGCCAACAAATAGGCTTTTTTTTTTCATTTTCCCGCGGAATCCTATGTGAGAAAGGGAATCCGTCTTTTTCCTTATTCTTACAGGCTATGGATGAGAACGAGGGAATTAGCTTTCCAGTTTACTAGTGAAATGAACTCGTGGACCGGTAAGACCTTTCGAGCCATCACCTGAAAAACGCAGATCATATAGTCTGCGATATGAGCTTTCTAACCGGCGGTAAATTTCTATAGCTAAAAGCTGTATGTAGCTAAAGTAATTTGACGTGCTGCTGAGGGCCCGGATTGCCTTTCTGTCAAGTGCTACAATCCCCAAAACAATCCTTATTGAGAGAGTTCGCAGGCGGAAAGCTACTTTCTGCAGTTTTCTTCCCCCTCAAGCTAGCCCGCTTTCGTTCCCCTTTTCTTCCTTAGGTCAGTCGGTCGACTAAATCCCTATCCCTCTCCTTTACAGTTACAGTCGACTAAACCCCTCTCCGACGAAAAATTTACTGAGATTCCTCCTCAAGATGCTATAAATTATTAGGAAATAACCACCGTAGTTGAGACGAGACGAAATAACCGTAGTAGCCTTTCTTCTTGTTAACTGAGTGAATGTGATCCTTTTATCTTTCGAATGAAGAAATTCTCGTCTTGCTCTCATTCTAGTCAATTGAGAGAGCGAAAAAACCCTTATTTGGGTCGGGAATTTCCCTCTGATCTATTCCACATCCCGAGAAAAGGAGATGCTCAAACTGGGAATGATCTAAAGACCTTCTAGTGACATGCTTGTAGTCAGGCAAGGAATCATCGTTTGTTAATCTCTTATTATGACCAGGTTCCTTTTCCTCAAAAATGTATGTAACTAATCTCCTAACTAGAATCAAGGTTCATCGGAGTCTCTTGAACTTGAAGGACTACCTTCTCTTATCTCTTAATCACGCTATCTTCTAGTTTTGTAAGAATCAATCATCGTAAGTAAAGTCAGCTGACTTCTCAATTTTGTACCAAAGCGAGAATTCGAGCTAAAGCTTTTCCCTCCACTCTACTCCGGTATTAGTTATAAGAGAGAGTCAAATTTCGAAAGCGTAAGAGAGAGTATATTCTGTCCAGCGCTTTCTTCAAGGCTAGAAGAAGAAGCCCGGGGGGATGGCTAATCTAATAATAAATCTATCTTTCAAAATTGCCAAAACCTAAGCTCAGACTGGACTAACTGTCCAAATTCACAAAGAGATTTCTCCTAAGGACTTTCACTGGTTGTGAGCTTGATAGCCAAGCAATCTGAGGAACTTCTGTACCTGGTACAATTTCTCTCCAAGATTTTGAATTGGAAGTAGATTTAGCAACAGTCAGTCAGTGTGATGGAGTCTTGTAATGGTTCTATCTATCTTAGAATAAGTAAGACGGTACTCGAAATAGGCCCAGAAACTAGCCTTTATTTCTTCTAAGTAATGAAAGGAAGTGGAAACGAAAAGATGACACCCGATGGTTCTACCTACCCCCTGCTCGGGGAAGTTGGTATGCTGAAAAGCTGCGACTTATCACTCGCTATTCTATCTTCCTTCGTTTTCACGCGGAGGAGATGAAGTTTCTTTTTAGTCTTAACACTAGATGGACACCATCCTTCCTTATCGTGGCGTCTTTGCTCTGTTCCACGAAAGTACCTCCACTTAGTTCGGCTGCAAACTGCTCCTTAAACAGCCTGGGATGTAGTCTACCTTCTGCAACGGATTCCCGCAGTCTTTTTCCTATCCTATCTTTAACACGGGGGACGATATACGCTTTAACACAGGGAACTCCCGCATCTAAGACTCCTACCGTCTCTAGTTACCCGGATCTTTCATTCTCCTCTTACACCCTTAAGAACTTGGGAACTCATCCATCGATGAATAAGGCATACGGCGTGACATTGACATACTATTTACGAGGCTATCACATACATTTCCCTTGGTATACCTCTACAAAGATAAGAGATTAGAGAAAGAGAAGAATTTCACCGATAGCAACTCTTCGACCCCCCAATCAAAGATGGACAACGGCTACCATTATCCGATCACATTTCTCTTTCTTCTTCTGGGGAAGTCGCCTCGCCTATGAGTAGTAAAATGACGTTACGGCTTCCTGCTTCAGCGCGCTCTGGCACCGACTGATTTAGCACCTTCTAAGATCTCATCTCGTTGAAGGGTTTCAGAGCTTAGTCTGTACTCTGCACGATCTTAAGAAATTTGCTTGACTCTTCAGAATCGTAGAAAGGGGAGAAAGATCCAAGTGCAAGCATTGAGTCAAATTCAGGTATAGCAATGTAGTTCTTGTCTCCCTCTCCTACCTAGAGCACTCAAATAGGTAGCATGGATTAGTCATTAAAAAGATAGTTGAGAGAATAGAAGATTCAAAGCCAAAGACTGAAGCGAGTAACAGAGTGACTAAGGTTGAAGATGTAGCATTAGCCGCTGTTTAAGCTTGAACTCTCTTTCTCGATTGCTACTACTAGTTGAGGGGTCTTCCCTGCCTTCTTCAAGTACTTCCTCGCGGTTGTCGCATTTGCTTTCTCTCTGAACAAAAGACTTTGACTTCTTTCTTCTCTATCTATCTAAAAGTAGAGTCACTGGTCAGTAGAGCAGTTTTATGGCTTTCATAGCGTTTAGTAGTTCTAGGGATAGGTAGCTACAAGAATCTACTGAGCTAACCATCTAATCTAAGCAGTAGCATCTCAACTCAAGGTCTTTTATGCCCGCAAGAGGAAAGAGTCTCTATCTACACAGTTAGCTGCCCCTACTTTGGGATATTGCAATAACTAGGTTGGCTCCTAGGCTAAAGCAACGGGACAACAGGCGATGTTATCAGCGATGCCTCGCCGCATGGACTTTCCTCTGGGCTCTGGAATGGAAGAATTGGGCCAACAAAGAAAGAATTTCACTGACCAATAGTTTCGCTATAGCGACTCCTATTAGCTGTACTGATGAGCCAGTTGACTCTCTTTCTTCTGTCTACATGGTTGATTGGCCGGCTTCCTTCTTTCAGGCTTTGGCTTTCCGTCGCTCTACTTTCTTTCTATTCAATATCTACGGTCAAAAAACCTTAATTACCCTATTCTCTTGCGGAAAGATCAGTTCCTTTCGGTAAAACCTTAAGGCTAGGAAGCTAGAAAAGGAGCCTATTTGATCTTCTTGCCGTTTGCTTACGTTCGCTTATGGCATAGGCCCAAACTCACTCTTATTTAATTTACCTGAAACCGCTAAAGGCGGGACCCAACCATCTTCCTTCAAAGGCTTGCTCTTATCACACTGTAAATGTAATTTCATATTACCCCTGTTAAACACATCCTTCCTTATACTTCTACTTGAATCTGTAATAAAGAATCTTTATGGCACATCTCTATAGCTTTTAGGTGAAGAACAAACCTCTTTTCTCGTAATTACATATTACATATGTAGAGAAGGAGTCTGCGAATGTCTTGAATTGAAGGTCAAATAGCTAGCTGCTTTGGAGCCGGACAAATAGCAACCTTTTAGGTTTTAGCTGCTTTGGAGCCGGACAAATAGGTGCTTTTCCGGTCCGGGATAAATAGCTTCTTTGGAGCCTAATAGCTCCCTTTTAGCTGCTTTGAGATGCGTTCTAAGGAGACTTTCTTACTGGGTCTCAGATGCGTTCAAACGAGACTGTGTTACTAGGTAAGGAGACTTTCTTACTATCGATACCTTTAGTTGACTTAGTAGACTACACTTAGTACTGAACCTACTTAAACGACTTTTTACTAAACCAAATGTAAAGGAGAATCCTACTTTTCAGAAGTATACACCCTATTAACTCTTTCCCTCGTAACCTCTCCCAATCTCAAACCTTCTCTTTCTTCTTTTTACGAGCGTGCTTGGAACTTCATCTCGCCCTACCCCTTCACTTTCTCCCTCTCTTTCTCTTCCTAAGGTGTCTAATGAAGTCCTATTTAGGGTCTTCTATCCTGGGCCAATCAGGAGCTGTATTTACTCTACCTAAGGTCTCACTCCTCGGAGAATGCCTATAGAGGCCCTCCTTAGACCAACCCTTGGGACCCACCTTAGCCAGCCTATCGAAGGCAGTCACCATTCCTTGACTTAACCCTTTAACTATAACTTGGAAAACTTCACTTTCATAGCAGCTTTTACGGTCGTTCTAACGTAACGGTACAAATAGGCTTGGTCCCATCTAAGTCTAGATCCTTCATTACAGAAGTCATCTTTCCCCTGAAGGACGAGCTAAAAGGGGGAGCCATAGTGGTAGGGCATTTCCGGGTTATGTCTGTGCTGTGACCTTATGAACCGTGTCAGAATAAGTATCAAATCAACCAAAAGTTATCAGCTTCTTTCTTAAGTGCTTCAGTTCGACGTGATCTATCACAGACGCTTTTGAATCAGACTCTTCCCCTACTTTCCATGCATCATGAGCTGATTCTTTCTCCCTCTGAAACTCCAGCCAAATTGTTCGGGGATGACGGTAAACCCGTTTGCAAATCACAAAGCAGACAACTCGTCGATCTTCGTCTAGCTCCCTGACTACTTACTAATAAAGGGAAAGAAGAAAAATGGGTAGAGCAAGATTCTGTACTGACCGTCAAGACGTGATAATTCATGATTCCCAACCAATTAGTCATCTGAATCTTAGAATGTGCTAATGGTTGGGGGCCCGCCCAAGCTTTCTCGATCAATAGAAAAATTGACCCTCCCCCGATCCATGCTGTCTTTCGAATCCCTTCATCCGACCCCAGGAGTCTGCATTTCAGAACCTGCAGCTATCTCCAAACCAAGACAAGCCCTCGAAAGAATCTAGTGGTTACGGGATCCTCCAGTAGAGAAGATCAAATTGACTTGCCCTACTGATTTAAGGGGGAAGGGAATCCATATTATTAGCACTTAGAATCGATGATTTCGCGCACCCACCCAGGCACTGGAGAAGGCTTATGATTTGGAAGGATCACCTAAACCGTCAAAATGTTGATCTCCCCCTCAACCACAGCAATGATTATCCCCGTTATCACCTTCATCCTACTTCTTTTCCTTTTCCATGGAAAATGGCTCATCACGGGCTCGAACCCGCTCCAACGCGCTTCATGGCATGGTTTTGGCTCAGAAGTGCACTCTCCGAACCAAAGAAGCACATAGAAGATTTGAACCTGTAACCTTAAGGAAGTCAAGTGCTACTTATTACAAAAGGCCAACCCGAACCACAGAAGGAAGAGCTTTTTCTCGGTATCAATGACTCATTTATAGGAAAAAGAAAAAAGAGTGGACTTGGTCATCGCTATTGGTTTTCTTTAAAGATCCATCAACTCAAAGAGAATGATTGTCGGAAGTGACTTCGCGGGCGTGCATACTTACTTAGTTACGACTTCTTCCAACTCTTATAGGCGAGGAAAAAGCTTTCCAGCAGTCCAAGCAGATGCAAGTGAAATTGCTGCTCCCATTCCGACAAGAGAAGGAATTCTTTTTCGCTTTTATGAAACCTGGCTTTATCAAACCAGCTCCTTTCGGACTTTATTCAGTATGGATAGGGCATTGGCCGATAGTAACTGATCAATTTACTGTTGGAGTTCAAGAGCATATCTTTTTCCATTATTACTATCTTTCTATTTCGAAGTGGACTAAGGTATCAATATGAACTCCAAGCGATAGAGCTTGGGAATAAATGCTTCCCTAGCTGCTTGCCGTTGAAACCCGATCATTCGAAAGAGCACAGACAGACCGAGGGTCTGGTGCCTATAATGTCATCGTCAAAGAACACTCGAATGGGCAAAAAAGAAAAAAATCCTTCCATCCAGCTTTAGCTTTTAAGTCAAGGAAGATTCAAAAATCTTTCCTGTGATAGATACAAAATCGCGAATGCTTCTCGTCTTCAGCAGTCGGGGCAGTTGTCACAGAAGGTAGCTCGATAACCCTATCTTCCAGCCATTTCTTCAAACTACCGCCTTTTCACACTACACTGTTTAAGGGGCTGCATTGCATCTATTTCAAGTGGATTGACGGTGTTGAGAGATTTCCAGCATAAGCAGTAGTGGAACCAGCATAATGAAAAAAGCTAGCAAAAGGGCAGGCCAGAGTCGGATTCAGCCAGAAGAGCTTAACCAATATCTATTATAGCCTTCAGAATGAGTTGAGTGTCTCATCAATACCCTTATGCAGTTGACTCGTCAGTGTCATCACTCACTGGATGAGCCTTTGTACCAGTGGAGGACGTCTGCCCAAGACCCACACTTCAAGCCTTGTATCCTACCACGGAAACTCAGCTATCAATGTCGTCTAGCCCCAACTGGACTTCACCACTCTACTTCGGGCAAGAAGAGGAAGGGGCACCGTCCCCGGCGTCCCATCCACGTTGGCACTCTGCTGAGACAAAACCAACACCGGCTTCATCATCATCTTCAACCACTGTCACAGTGCCAAGCCGGGCCTTAGCTTCATGGTTATTCTTCTTGAAAAAGCGTTCCCACGGGTAGTTCCCTTCAATCAATTTTATGAAGCAAGACTGATGAAAATTCCCAACATATATGGTCTTAATAAGGTGAGGTACTATCAGTGCATTCGCCTTCTTGGAATTTATCCAGAAAGCATGTTATTGCTTATCAAAAGATCTACCATGACCACACAGTTCCCCAACACATCAGGTATGGTCCCAGACAACCTATTGTAAGACAGATCAAAAACTCCACGATGTTGAGCATAGCTCAGATAAGGGATATTAACCTGAGAAAAATAGAAAGATGACTTGGAAGGAATCGACCCGGATAGATTATTTTGATAAAGAACTAGGCATTGTAGTTGAGCCAAGTCAGCAAGCAAGATTCTCTGGTATAGGCCCCTTAAGATTGTTATTTCAAAGGAAAAATGTAGTAAGTGCTGTGCACCTGCCAAGCTCAGTTGGGATTGTTCCTTCAAGATGATTTGAATTCAAGTTAAGCACTGAAAGAGTTGTAATATTTTAATACCCTTGAGCTGCTATTGCTATCCGAGCTAGAAGAATCCATATTCACACGGAGCAGGGGGAGAAGATGATGTATAATATGCTCGTTTGGGAACTTAAACTCCAGCTGTAGAAGCCCTAGGCATCTTTAACAATTGCTCAAAAGTTCCTTTCAATTAATGAGATAGATAGGGTTAGGAGTAAGGCATGCCCTTACTGCCAATACCGGATACGAAGCAAAATAAAGAGCATCCTTGTATCTTACACGGGGATTAATGGAATTGCATTTTGAAAAAACCGAAGCTCGTAAGAGTTATGGCACTATGAAGAGTTGTAACACCAGCGGTTTCTATGAACTCATCTGATCCAGTTGACCGGGACGAACTATCAGCAGTGGAGCAGGAAATTAAGAAAATTAACACCGTATTCGATACCATCTTATTCTGTGCTCGTGACTATCTCTACTATTGGACTAACTGGGCACAACCTATTTGAAAAGGCAATGCTTTGGTGCAACGAGCTTTCTGCACCCTCGACGTCTTATTGCCGGGGATTCGTCGAAAAAAAAAAAGCAGGGCATTTGATAGCAGCTACTTTTGTGCACATCTTTCCCGTTCGTATCTTAAGAATTTCATTGCCTCGTCCATTAACATGTGGGCGAATCGTAGGCTCTCTCTCTTCGGCATCAAGACCATTTTCACTCTTAATCTCTAAAAAAAAGCCTGCACAGTAAAAGTAAACTTCTTGTTTTCCTTCCGATAGCTGCCGAGTTTTTCCAGTTTTTCAAGTCAAGCGAGAAAGCAAGTGGATCAGAATAAGTCTTTTTTTCTGGTTGTCTCACAAAAGAGTTATGCGGGGCGGTATACCTCTTTGTTTGTAAAAGGTGGTTTAAGGGATATGATATGGTTAAGAGAGCCAGTTGGCTCAAAAAGCTTTATACGTTAAATGCTGTAGTGTGCCGCCTTCGGTCAAACTCTTAATATCACTTTATTTCATAATATGAACTGAATTTGATAATATCATATAGAGAAGAAAGCATAGAAAAGAGCCTATATCAGTTAGTCATGGAGTGAATCAAGAGAGCGGCGGGCCCAGAGTACTCTCCAATCGTGCACCGAAATGGGGCCGGAGAGTCGGTAACCTTAGATCGCCTACGATCCTTTATGACTATTGAGGAGAATTTCTCTTCTTTTTCTTTTGAGATTGGCTTGGTGTTCAGTGTACCGAAGCTTGTCTAGCCGGAAGCGGGTACAAGATCGAAAAGAATGCATTGGAAAGAAATATATGAAAGCGTGGCAGAAAGAAAAGAAAAAGTGAGAAAACGAAAAGAAGGAGATAAAGAAAGATGTTAGAAGGAGCTAAATTAATCGGTGCGGGAGCTGCAACAATCGCTTTAGCGGGAGCAGCAGTAGGTATTGGACTCGTATGGATGGATCAAAATAGGAAGAATTCTATAGTGAAAGAGCGACGAAGAGAGGCATCCAGGGGTCTTGCTTCATTCGGGAACTCGGATAACGAAGAAGGCGACGACGAGAAAAAAAAGAAAAGAAAAATGGAGTTCGTAGCTCTCGATGACAGAGAGTCTGTGATAACAGACTTATGTTCTCAAGTATCAGCAAACATGCAAAAGACGGGTCTTCAGTTGCCACAAGGATGGAACTCGGTAAGAGAGCTTATCGAATTTCTTTGGCATCTTAATGATCCTCAAGAAACATCGATTTCTCATATAATAAACCTTAAAAGCGAGTTCTCACGTGAGGACTTTGAAACCGGTTGTATATGGCAAGAGTTTCTAAATGATTTAAAATTAATTAACGGGGAAGAAAGATGAGAGTTTCTTCTCGGTGCGCTCGTTCCGGATCGGACATTGGGCCTCGTCCTTTTTTTAAAGGAGTGGACGAGGGGGGAGGGTGGGGGTTAGGGACCCTCTTGGTAGTTTTTATATAGATCCAAGTCAGCTCACCTATTTGTGTGAACAAGCGGAGTTGCCTTACCTATGATGCAAGGAAGAGAAGAAAAGACTGGGGGGGACCCCGTTTGGAAGATCGGTGCCGGAAAATGGCTACCTAATAGGGATGGGCTGCCGAAGCTGCAACAATTGCTTCAGCGGGGGCTGCTGTCGGTATTGGAAATGTGTTCAGTTCTTTGATTCTCATTTTCATTTTAGGGGAGGGAGGAAAGCTGGAGGGGACACCAGTGGTTTGAGTAACTAGCCTCTAAGGTTAGCGAGGTTCCTGCTATGGTGAAGTGAAAGATCTTTCACTATAGTGGGAAGAAGACAGGTGGGAAGTAGCAGAGCGAGAGCTAAGCAAGTTCCAGTGGTGGGTTGTCTTCCTTGTCCCATTTCAATCTTTTTCATGGTATGGAACTCCAAGTAGTACTTCCTGCAACAGAGTCAAAGCTGCGGTAATGCTGACTCTCCTTGTCAATAGGGCGCATCGCTTTCATTGGTCTAGTCCGATCATTGCTTATCTATTTCTTCTCTATCGGTGAATTGGGGAAAGAGTGCCGGGAGGTGAAAAAGCAAGAAAGAAATAGGGAAGAAGGGAGGAAGCTTTCCACTAGCCTTCGTCCGAGGCCACCCTAGACTTGAATTCGAATCAGAGCAAGCGAAATAGACCACTTCTTGTCGAACTGCCCTAAAAAGAGTGAAAGCAATCCCTTGATATCCCTTTCATATTCGCCAGAGGGGGTAAGCTCAATGGGAAGGGGAATCCTTTCTTAGTTAGTTCTTCGTGAAAGCAGTGCCAAAGATTGGATTCAGCTTCTCTATTCCGCTTAGTATATTACCAACCAGATTGACAAGCCCGCTATCTCGTGCATCCCCAGTGAGCCCTAACATGAGCCCTTGACCAAGTTCGTGGAATTCTTTTTTGTGCTTGTTGATACATGAGTGCCGTCTGAGCCTTTCGGCATTCCTTCATCTGCGGCAAGAATCTGACTGAGAGAGAAGGGGGAGTCTGACTTCCAGGCAATCTCTTGCTTAGAAGGCCTTTTAGGGGCATTAGAGCTTAAGAATAAGAAAGCCCTGCCTTATTAGAATTAGAAGAAGGACTCCTATACCTATTCTCTATTTGAGAAAAATGCCTGATGGGAATAGACTTTTCATCAACATGCTTGGGGAGGAAGTCTCATTAGTCAAGCAATCTGTACTTCTTTTGTTGAAAGGGTTGAAGACTCGAATGTTGCTTGGGAGGTCGAAAGAAGAACAAGTCCTTGAAGCAAAGGATCTCGTATCAGCATGTCAAGTGAAGCTAATAATTCCTACTAGGCCCAGACTAATAAGACATTCAGAAAGAAGAGTGAAGAAGGTCTTTTTGCTCTTTCTCAGTTGTTCTTTGTTATGAATGCTAAGTAACTCAGCCTAGTCAATCCTGTGACCCTAGCGCGGAATCCCATTCAGCAGGACTCGAAAGGGGGACTTTAATTTGTTAAAAAACAAAGATTCCTGTCTAATTCTAGCTTGCCAAATCCGATACCTTCCATCCATGAAAGGTTGTTCAAAGAAAAGCATTCAAGCTTATTAAAGAAAGACCAGACTTAGATCCCCTTAGTCTCCAGTCCCAGAGAGTCCCAACTAAGTAAGCTGCTGTCGGGTAAGAAGAACTAGACCCCTTTCAAAAAAGCATTCATTGATTACTGTCTTCCAAAAAGCCTAAATGATAGAAAGAGGGGGGCGCCAGCTATTGAATCAAGAAGAGGCATTCTAAGACACTAGAAGAAATAGGATGAGTTGAGTGCAACTTACCCTTAGCTTAGAGAGTAAGGAGCCCTTGAAAGGTAAGAACTTTACCTCTTTCCTTGGGATTTTGAAGCGGAATTCCCCCCTTCTTGCTTACGCTTTGTGGGGCTATTCTGTTATGTATAAAGAAGAGCATAGTCCATGAGGCTAGCTACCGACTCTCTATCTCAGACCTTATGCCCTTAGCCAAGAAGTCATTGCCTAATATGTTAAGGCAGGAATGCTCTTGTCATGACTCCACAGCCAAAAAGAATGAACTCTTTGTGTATGCAGCAGGCTCAAGTTAAGGACTTTAGAAGATTGGAATCAACAGTAAATTCCTTATAGGTCTAGCCCTTGATCTATTCTGCAAGCCTAGCCTTTTTCTTAAAAGGGAGTTTGTCGAGTTCTATTTTAGAGGGACTGCTTTTGGGAAGTTGGAACTTTCCTCTTTAGCAGCTATCCAAAAGACTATTCATTCTCGATTTCTTTGGACTTTCTTTCTAACTAAGATTGGTAACCCTGTAGGCTTATCGAAAGCAAATAAATCCCTCTTTCCAAGATCTCAAGCATTAGAGGGATGGATGTGATCTCCAGCCAGTCTTTAGTTAGCAGCATCCAAGGGTCAGTGCACAAATGGAGACAGGTAGAGGTCATTCCCAGTAGATCATTAGAAAAGAATTCCTTGGCAAAAGGGCTTATTGGCAGTCCGGGCTCAACAATAGAAAAAAGCTAGGCCGGGGACGCATATTGAACTAGAAAACCAGCTGCTCTTCCCATTTGACTCACTGTTAATGATAGAATTATCGGCTGTTGAGCTTGTGTTAATGGATCCTCGATATGAAGGCAATCCAGCCCGCTATCTCAATCTGTCTTATACTTATGGAATAGCTCACTATCCATCTGTCCAGTTCCCAGGTGCTCTTATTTGAATTTAACGGTAAGGACGATTGCTTCCATTACTGACAAGGAGTGCCAAACTCCCGTAGTCTCTTCGTATGTCTGTTCTTTTTATCTTCTTCGGAAAGAAGGCGATAGAGTTTGAAAGTTGCAACCACAGCCTTTTTATAATAAACTAACCGCTCCCACCAATCGGCGGTTTTGTCACACTGGCGAAGGGCGGTCAAAAGAAAGTTCAAGAGCCATCGAACCAAATTCCATCTTGCTATGATCTTTTGAAGACCGAACATAAAAAAGATAATCTTAATAGTACGGGACGGGACTGACTGGAATCTACTTTCGTCCTACCTGCAGTATATGATCTATACTGAGAAAATCGACCGTTTGATAACACACCGTAGGATGGTACATTATAGTGATAACATTTCATGGGCAATTTTTTCTTTATATGTTGCTTTTTAAAGCAGTATTTTTCGTACCGATTGGGAATAAAGATGTTCTATCTGTTATCCGGATTAATGAAAACTTTATATATAACTATTGAGTGTACTTTTTCTAAAGGACCGTAGAGTCCCACCTTTTTTATATATTTATCTTCTATCTCTCTCCTGTTGCCTTACCCTGGAAAGTCTTTCCCTCTCTCTAACGGATGAGATAGGAAAGCGTCAACTATACTCATTGTAGAGAGAGACCGGCTATTGGGATTTCCGGGGAGGAGTCTTTGCTATTTTCTTTATTCCCTAAAGAGTAACAGAATATGTAGTGTACTTTTTTTCCCTCTGCCGGAGAAACCTTTGGCATTAGTGTATCAAAGCCATTTCATCTTACGATTGATCGAATTCCACTCCTAGCCAGATGCTCGAATCTTAGTATCAGACCTGACGATGATACTTGAGAGTCACCATTTGATGAATAGATAGCGCTAACTTCACTAATAGACAGTAAGGGAATTGAAGGTAATTCCGCCAATAGCCATTACGGGCATAAGCAAAGCATTTTCTATTTATTCTTTTTACCTGCTTTTATGGAAACCGGGCCTTCGCCCCTCTTCCTTTCTTTGGTCGAGCGAGCTGAGTGCAGGGAGAGGCACAGTACCGAAGCCAGAATAGAGAGGCTGGATACAAGAAAGAGAAAGATACAGAGCCCCTTAACCACAACTAAAAACTATCAAAAAGAATCAACACCATGTAAAAGCCCAAACGATGGATTCAATAAGTTCTTGCCAATAACCACGTCCACTGAATAGAAACATTCAACTAAAAGCCCACACAAAATGAGCGCCTAGGAAAAAAAGTCCATATGCAGACAATGAAGAACCAAGATGTACCCCCCTACCCACAACATCCACTGTACACAACCCCCATACTGGGCTTTCGCACCTAACCTAACTGACCAAAGAAGCCTTTTTTCTTTCATTTGGATGATATCCAAAATAGGGAACTACTCAATGGGATTTCCTTTATCTTTGAGTCGAAATGACTTTGTCTACTGCATGAGTCACAGTTGCTTTGGAACTCCCTCCTCCACTTGTTAGTCTGGCTTTCGAACAGCCGGCTAAGGGTTAGGGGTAGCTATAGCTGTACCAAGGGAGGAGAACGGTCTATTCGCTTTGGTCTGTTGAGGAAAAATATTACCAGCCCGATGTCTAAGGTTCTTATTATATCGACCCTGCGTACTGGGCCCCTTTAGTCGTCTGTTTCGGATACAGAATTGGTGATTCTAGACATTTCATTTTTCTGGTGCGGACCCATTGCCTGTGCTTTGCGGTTTAATCTTCTTCAACATCGATTATTTGGTCTAAGAAGCCCGTGCTAAACCCATTTCTCTTGATTCTTTCTTACTTACTTCTTCGTCATATATACTATCCTGCCCCAACCTCGAATCTCTTTCAGTCGGCGACCACTACTCTGACCTCTCCTACTTGGCGCTTCGGCCCATCCTCTGGCTGCAACCATATTGTAGGATTGGTGCTACGGTTCTTGGTGCAACTATTGATTTCCCTATTCGGATCAAAGTCATGGCAACCATAAGTTAGACCATTGGGCCCTACTATTAAATACAAGCCAAGGACGCATTCCCTTATCGATGTCAACCGTACACCGAAGCAAGGAAGGCAGTTCGTCTCCAACGGGCAAGTCAGTCCCAAGAGTGAAAGGGTGTGTGGGGACTGGTTGGACGTATTCTATATAGAAATAGAAGGCACCGCACCAGGGGGAAGCGAGTAAGAACCACACCGGGTATCAGCAGCGTAAAGAAGCTTCTGACCGGCCCCATTAGTTGCAATCGGTTGAGCAACGAGCTAGGGCAGCTACTTCTACTATATATTCATAAAATATAGTCTTTTGTGCTCCGACAAGGGCTACCCCTAATCTGAGATTGTGCTATACTATCACTTCCGCCTAAGACCTCTACCAAAGGTCATGTTTCAACTTCCGGTTCTTCTTTTTCCTTTTGACTTTCTTGCGGAATTGACTTATCATAGGCTGCCCTTTCTCCCCCTTGGTTCACGATCCAGGAAAGCAAGAATCGAAGCGATCCAAGCACGCTGGGGTTCCTTTGTTTTGAGCAAGCTCGTCATTCTATGTCCTCGTGCTTGAGCCAAGCCTATTTTGAAGCCAGTCGTGGAAGATGTCGCTCTGGTTCTAGAAAGAAGCTATGAAGCGAGAGCCTCTGAACCTATGTTCACTGTGGATGGGCATTAAGGTCCTGTGGCCATTGATAGAAAGAAGTGGTCTTCCGGGCCAATGGTAGAAGCAGTAGAAGCATTGAAAGCAATGTTCCTGGTAGAGAATTGATCTTCTGGACTGGGGAAGCGTACAAAAGCTTTTGAGCGAAATCCGGCCTATACAGATAGAAGTAGAAGGCAGCGATCCTAATGCCCCGATTCTATGTCCTATGGAGAGCGTATGGGCCTATGAGACGGGGCCTCTGAGACAAGGAAGAGCTCCCCTGCGACGAAAGAGTCAACGGAGCAATGGATTATTTGAATCCCGGTTACTTTATTAATAATAAAGAATGATGACCAAGCGAGAAAACGTAAGCCCTACCCTTGCTGGCAGAACTATCAAGCATGGATGCCCAAGAACCTCATTCGAGTGATGAAATCTCTCATAAGCAGACTAGGTAAATAGGCTAAAAGGGAAGGAAGGCATCTAGAGGACCAGTTTTAGACTGGTCATAACCGAACCGTTAGGGGTATACGAGACTGGTTCATTAACCCTGACCATGGACTGAGACCGTTGGGAAGGAAAGGCGTGGGAAGGGAAAAGATGCCAATTCATCCACTAATCTACAAAAGAAGTAGAAAGACTCAAGGGAAGGGGCAGGCAGAACTTCTTATAGCCTTCGTGCTCCGTTAGCCTATGGCAAGTCAGCTACAACACCAAGAAACTCTCGCTAAGAAATGAGCCTACCGAGAGAAGGCGATAGTTATTTCCGCCTGAGAATGAAGAGGTTTCCTTAGCTAGCTTTCGAGTTGGTTTAAGGCTTCCTCTTCCGGGAAGGAGCTGTTGTAAGGCCTTGCCTTTCTCGAAAGCGAAACCTTTAATTTAAGCGAATCCGATGCATTTGAAGAAAGATTGAGTTCTAGATGAGATAGCTGATCTCTGTCAGGTCAAGATCGAGGCAAGATTACATCTTGTGGAAGAGGCGGGTAGAAGAAAGAAAACATGCCAAAACAAGTTAGGGGATAGCAGGAGAAAGAATGACCGGTTCGAAGAGGTAGGTGAGCAGGAGCTTCACTTTCAGTTTCTGAGTTGCTAGCTTGAAGTCATTTAGGTGAAGTGAGCCTAAACTCTGCTTTGGGAACTTCAATCTTCCTTTCAGAAGAGAAAGCAGACTTAGAAGACTCGGTTTTCTTTTAGGATTCCCCATTGAAGGTAAAGATGGGATCATCGCAATTCGCAGATGATGGATTGGAATCTATGATCCGTCGGTTGGTTCATGTGTGACTAGATAAACCAGTCGCTCCCATGATATGTGGTTCGCATTTCCATTGCGAAGTTACAGCCGTCAATGTCTGATACATTTTTGGTCTTTTTTATGTTTTCCCTTCGGCCTCCTCATTTCCTTGTTTTAATCTTCTGGTTTCCACTCCTTTGTCTCTATAGGTTGTGATCGTCTTATAATATATAAGAATTTTCTTTGGTGAATAAACCGGTGCTTAGTGGTCGAATATGTAGATTGTTCTTGCTATTGAAAGACTTCGATTGTTCCATTGTGACGAGACCACCTGGACGAAGTCATGTCGGCGATGACCATTTGTCTCGTCTGCGTAATGGAGAAGGACCTGAAGGGGTGCCGGCTTCCAGACGCTTCTTCCTTCCTTGTTCAAGATTAGGATAGGAAAACGAGACAGGAGCCACTAACATTGCCGATTCACTGGTCTTATTCTCTCCGATCCCGATTGGCCTATTCATCAGCGAAAAGATCTGGTTCGGAAGTCCGTATCAGCTAATGAACGGCGGGGTCAAGTTTGACGACGATGTATTCGAATGATGTTAACGATGTTATGGAAGAGGCGCATCAAGGCCTCACGGGGGGGTTGTCAGCTCATCGCTGGTATCAATTTCACTACGATTTGTGCTTTTGCTGTAGTCATTTGAATACATGCGTATATTTCTATCTTTCATTAAATACGCGTGGGTTCTAGTCACATTATCTAGTTGTTCTATCAGTGTAGCAAAGCTAATTGCAGGCTTATCCCCGATCGCATTAAAGAGTGTACCTAGCGTGTATATAATGATGCACTCCAGAGAGTATTGTGTGAAGTAATTCAACAGAAGCTTTTCATCAGCTGATAGCCTTCTGCTATTCTTTAGAAACTCCTTTGCAAAGGGCTGATCATCCTTTATTAAAAGTTTTCTCAAGTCCGGTACTAAATGGTAGACATTCTTCAAGTCGTCATAGACCATGGTAAGGTCTTCAATACTAGATTGTATTGATTCTAATTCAGCATCGCTTAAGTTTTGAGATTTCATCTCGTTTAACAACCTAAAAACCTCCTGTTGGTAGTGTCCAACGTTTGTAGCGGGTAGGCTGCTCAGAGATGAAGCGCAAGGAACAAAAAAGATCGGACAACAGAGAACGGCGGACATCCATGCATCTAAGTCGGTTGGCGTGCCCTAGGCTAACTAACTTTATTTGGAAGACTGAGACTGCTGCCATCGCTCTTTTACCAAAAGAGAAAAATGAGCATTGAGTCAAAGTAAAGGTAGAAAGTGCGAGAAGTATATACATTGTAGGAGATCCCCATCTTCTTAAGTGAATGGAGAACTCAGCTCTAGTTAGTTCAGTGAGTCGTCAAAATTCCTATCCTATTTTGCTCCTTCCTTTGTTCCTAGCCACGACGAGATCCAGTTCCCGTTAGAGTTGCTGTCCTTCGCTCTCAAAGTCCATCTCTTAGGACTTCTGTTACAAAAATAAGGGAAGTTCTTCTACCTTCGATCGAGTAAAAGCAAGAGCTAGGGCAAATATCTATTCTGTGAAGCTAAGTGAGGTAATAAAGTCGATTAGCATCGTCAGCACCGGAGATACCTTTTGAATCAGAGCGGTGTGGTTGTCCCCATGGCCTAAGGGACAGAAAGGAGAGAGGCTGCAACTGTAGGTATCCCAATGGCTGGAATTACGGGTATACCCGTAAAATATGAAATAACTGTTAGGCCTCTCTCAACTCAATGCTTGGGATCACTTGAGAAGATCTTGCCAGCACTATAGCTTTGGCATTCAGTACATAGGAACAATCCCAACCAATAGAAGGAATGCCACTAGGAAAGACTCTTACACTGGGGCTAGACTTCCCTCTCTTGACTGGCCTCTTAAGGCCCAAGCGATTGGTAAAGACTACTACTTTCAAACTTGCCAACTTTCCGCTGGGTTTTTTTTAAGAACGGAAAGTTCTAGCTTTCAAAATTGGAAGGCATGCTGGGGTTGACACCTACACAAACACAGCTAAGAAAGATAGATCCATCTTTCTAGTTCCTTAGGGACCAAGCAAGAGAGTTATACTATGGAGCTACTGCTAGTGCACAAGGTAAGAATTTCTATAGTAAACCTGAGTGCTCAAGCCAAAAACCGCTTAGCTGACCTCTTCTCAGTTCAATGATCGACAGATGGTTCAGGCCTTAACCTCACAGCAGTAACATAGGAAAGACGGTTCCAGGATCTATCCCTGTACGAGAGCTTATTCCACCAGCACCCGACTTACCAGAATGTCCCGTGGCAGCACCATGCAAGTCTTGGTTTGGTTCCTCTTGGAAGTACCATAAGTATTTTATTTGAACCTGCCCTAAAGGGAGGGGAAGGAAATTCCCAAGCAATCAACTTGCTTACCTTCATACTTAGCTCAGTTTTCTGAGAATAGAAAGCAGAGACAGCAATTTCAACATCGTTAACACTCCTTAAGCTTCGCTAAAGCAACTACGTACCCCCGCTGCTGCTAAGTGTGAATATCCTGAGGCTATCGAGAGTAGGCAAAGGACTCTACTTACTCATCATCTTCTCTAAACCTTTGATTTGAAGGAAAAATTCTAGAGGAAAAGCTAATGTATTAAAATAAGTATCCGAAAGAGCAGTTAGACCAAGAATATCCGAAGTCTTACACCAAGAATCTAACTTGCCTTCTCTCCCCAAGGAGAACCTTATCTACCTTAACACCACCTTCTTCCACTGCTAAACTGGAAAGGAAAAAAGACTGACTTTCTTAGAGCTTGTAAAATGACTTAACTCCTGCATAGCTCCCTTTGAACTTCCTTCCGATTTGCATAGAGAAAAAGAACAGGCCTATCCGGGTGAATACGCGGGATTAAATGCTGACTCTTCTTTCCCGCTCGCTGGTATAGCATAGTTTTCCCTTTTCGGGAAAGGAGACGGAGGTTAAAGCCCAACTCCCAAGTCAGCTTACCTACTTCCTGCCCTTATAGCTGCCCTTCTAGGAGATGTTCGACTGTCTGGACAAGGGAATGAGCTACTTGAATTACCAGGGTTGGAATATGTTAGGTACATGTCCGCTTCTTCAACAAAGTACCCGACTGCTGATGTGCTTTTCCCCAAAGATGGAAAGAATCAAAAGATGGGAATGAATGCAATACGGATAGAGGTAGAAAGGCTAGCACTGCACGGGGCCTCTCTGATGCCTACACTTCCCCTTAGGGAAAGGGGGAGAGGATGATTGGTAGGTCCGATGAAAACAAAGCCACATACCTAACCTAATAGAACAAGTCAAGCTATAAGGAATTCCCTTTTTTAGTCTTCTGGACAGAACATTGGACAATATTACATGAAACTTTAAAAAGAGGTAATTACAATAAAGAACCAGTTTTGCTGAGGGAGCAACCCCATTTTGATGGAAAAGGCGTGGAGTCTTTTTTCTTGCTGGGCTCAATAGTATGTTTCAAAAATCATTAATCAATTTCTTGCTTACAGAAAGTCCTTCGCTTTTGGCTCTTCTCGGGAAGGGCTGATGGGGTATGCTATTCCTAATGACTAAATGTAAAACCTACCGAAACGGCTCTTTAAAGTAAAGAAGGGCTTTATTTTTTTTCAAAAATAAGGAAGTGTGCGCGGAAGGGATTGTTACCAAGTACAGAGTCAGACTGGCATCTTAGAATAAAGGAAGATCCGGTTCTTCAAATGCAAGACTAGCTTTCTCTCCTAAGCGAAAAGAGTAATTCCCGAAAGAAAAGGAGTTTTGTTTCAGTTCGCCCCGGTAATTCTACTAGTTCCCCTTTTTAATTTTAAGAAAAGGAATGAGCGTAATTCAACTGGACTTTAAAACATTCATTCAATTACGTCAGGTGTGGGTGCGGTAAGCCAATCCTTGCTCTTTACGCGGGCTAACTCTTTCTCTTTGGTTCATTCCTAATTAAAGTACGCGCATGATTATTTCAAGTCTGAAGGCAGGAACGGAGTCCGAGTCAGCTGTTCCCGGAGAAGGTATAAGCGCGGAATCCGCTTCGGAAGAGAGTGCATCTGTCTTTGCTCTCAGGCATGCCTCAAAGGGAAGCTCTATCTCAGTGGATGGGGAATAAAGAATATAAGGTTCATCCAGGCTGCCTGACAGCAGGCATTCCAAAGTTTCAACTGCAGTCCCATGTAAACCACTTTCGGGCGGGGCAAGCCCACTTGACGGAAGCTCCGGGACTGGACCCTTGATGAATCAAAGTCAACCAAAGCACCTACTCGAGCGGAGAGACAAAGACGGTTCTCTACAGAATCAAAGACGGAGATTCTTTCTCAAATTATATATTATATAATTCCAACGTAAGTTCGTCCTCTAGAATCACATCGGAGGAAGGCAGTTCTTATCAATGGAGCAGTCTACCGTACCGCACCGTGGGGAAAAAGCGTCCTTTTTGCTCCAACACCCTTTCTCAATTAGGCTAGCGTCAGTCAGGATGGGGTGGCTAAAGGCAATCTTATAAGACCAATCTCTATCCTATCAAACCGTAAACAGAGAAGAGCAGAAATAAAGCAAATCAGCAGTCTTATAGGCCCAGGAACGACATTCTTTTGATCTTGTTTGGTGTGTGTGTGGGTAAGAAAAGGAAATGCATATGATCAGCATTCTTCTAGGCGCTGTAAAGACATGCTTTTCGAACTCTAGTAGCTCATCATCCGGTCTCAGTAGATTCCGGGCAAACCGTAGTCATGGGGTCCTTCCTGTTATTTCTTTCAGTGGTCGCATCCGCGGTGAAGAAAGAAGGTAATCTTTCCACGGTGGCGCTTTCCACTAGGATAGGTTAAACTACCAGCTTCCACCTATAGTCCCGTCCGTGCTTTTACTCGGGTAGGGCCTATTTGAAACCATTTCTTTCTTCTTCTGGGGTGAACTTGTTCCATCGCCCGATTCAAGGAAAGGTTCTGCTCTATCTATTGAAATGGGAGGAAGTTGGGAATCCCAGGTGTAAGGCAGAGTGCCAGGTCGAACTAGAATGAATGTAATTCTTTACTTCGGGTGTACACTCATTTATTTCCAATAATTCTATTGACTTCTTATATTTGAATTGGAACGGAAACTCTTCTCTTTCAAACCCTCATCCTATTCAACTGAAACTTAAATTACAGGATTTCCTGAAAGAGCTCCCGCCTCTCCTCCTCCGTATGCTACTTCTTAATTGTAAAAAATCAGTCATTTGTGCGCCTCCCCTCAAGGGGCTCCTCTCTTGTGTACTCCCTCTCTTTCTCCGTGTGCAAGATTTAGAAAGAAAAAGAAGAACGGAAACCGAAGAAGTGAGATGTGATAATGAAAGGGAAATCTATCTCTATCTTGGAGCTGTTTTTGCCCATTCCCGAGAGGTTGTTGCTCTCTTACTAACTTATTACCTATTCTATTCCCCACGAACTTCTCATGATTGATTAGGGTGGTGGATCATCTTCGCTTACGCCCCTTAGATGTCACTTCCTCTAACGAGCGAGTAAACTTTGTTCACCACTTACTACGTTCTGAAAGAACCTTAGATTCCCTGAAAGCAAAGGTGTGGAATAGCGCTAGCTAAGAAGTCAAAAAGTAAATGTTGCGTAAGTGAACGGAATGCTGTTGGCATGTTCGAGCTAAGCAAGCAAGTAAACTACTTCTCTTCGTTGCGTAGGCGAAGTGAATTGGCTGTTTCGCGCTAGGGCTAAGCGAGCCCGAAGTGGGCCGGAGTTCTTGTTCGAGTGAGCGGGTAAGCAAGCAGGTACGCATTTGGATTATGTAATAGAACTACTAATGAGTCTTCTCATCTCTAAGCCAGCTAATTCCTAACAAGCTACTCACCTTCTTGTACTTCCAGCCGCAACGCAGTTTCTGTTGTTGAGTGAAACAAAGGGTAGTCAGATAATAGGCGGATGGAGGGCCTATTCTGGACCAATTATAAACCATAATCCCGATGCGCTGACATTGTTATGAATGAGTTTATGTCTTAAGAGAGCTAGTAGTTATGAGTTCGTAGCTAAAGTCAAACTTAAGTATAGGAACGTAGCAGTGAATGGACGGGTAAACGAGTGAGCTTAGCCCGTAGCCGGGTAGGGAACTGTTGTTGTTTAGGCCGGAAAAACTTAGGCGCTGATGCGGATCTTCTCCTGTCTTTCTTTCTACCTGTGGATCGGCTCTCTTTCTTTTGAGTCTGATTTCAATGGTCCAGTGGTGGCATATTGACTGGTGTCTTCGATCGACTTTCTTGCTTGGATTGCTTTGAGGAACCGAACCCTTCATCCTTCTTGTGAAGCAGAGGTTCCTAGCCAATGCGAATCTCACCCTATGCCAGCCAGGAATGGTGGATCTTTTTTAGTGGTGCGGAAGGTAAACCGGAGGATGTGGCGAGTAAGAAGCTATTTTCATCTTGTTCTTTTCTGGTAGGGCTATGCATGCGATCATAGTGTCTGTAGCTGATGAGATGAGCCTCTATATATGGGGGTATTACAGACCCAAGAAAGGCACAGCTTACTTTGAGGGGAGTTAATGAACATGCGACCGCAAGTAAGCGTCGGTGCCTGGAGACTGAACAACATGGCCTGAAGCGGGGTAGTTGGGGCTCTTTCTTGTTACTGTATTAAGGTAAAGAACCTTTGTGATCAGCTGTTTTGGTATTAAAAACTATGATGCCGATAATCTTAGTCAGATCATGAAGAGTATAAATTATCAAATATGATGGGATAAGGAAGTCTTTTCTACTGGATCAACATAACCCTTCCTTCTTTTCTTAATGCAAAGGTGCATGATAAGACGTATACGTATAGGAGGTTAGATTATACCCAGTCTAAGTCTGAGTATTCATAAAGGTGCAGTTCGCTTATTCCCATTAATTGAGTAGTTGATAGGACCTCTCTTGGAGGAAGTGAGTAATACTTGACTGGGGGATAAGATGTTCCTTACTTCACCAAGGAGAGTTTGGCGTTGATTTTCAATAGCTTGAGCAAAACGGCTTTCTTGCCTTGCCTAGACAGCATTTCTTCCATCATTTGTTGGATATCGGCTAGACTAGCCATGGTTTGTTGAATCTGTATCGGAAATAGGAAAGAAAAATACATTAGAGTTGTGAAAAGGGACATAAGATTTGGCAAAAGGACAACAAGAAAGCGTTTAAGACCTCACACTCATCCTTCTCATAGCACCGACTAAAGACATCACAAGGAAGTCGGAATCTATCTAATACCTAGGTCACACATAACATATACAATGCATGATGAAAACATTTTCGTGAACACGCGAATGGTTATTCATTTATTATGGTACATACATCCTAAGGGCAGGTTCTTTTGTCATTACATGGAAAGTGGTTCCCCATCTGTTACTTGTCGCGTATGCGCTGTGAATGCTGAATTTAGGATTATGAACCCCAACTTATTTCAGGCATTTTCGGGGACTAGCCTCCCGGGATACGAATGAGATCAAAAAAGCGGGCAAACGATGCAATAGCTTCGGGGAACGAGAACCAGCTTACAAAGATGAGCTCTACCAAGGTCTATTCTTTTTAAGAGGGGGGAAGGACAATTCTAGGTCATACCGGTCCCGTGCCTTTAGAACAGACTTATATAATTTGCTACGGTGAGCCCCCCGTTCTCTATTTGATTAAGGTGTTCCAAGTACGCCTTCAATGATAAAGGCTTCCCATTAGGATAGAAGAGTATACCTCTAATCTGGTGCTTTTAAGAAAAAATTTCCTCTTCTGAAACCAAGTCCGAACGAAGCGCTTTCTCTATCTGAAGTTCCGTTTGTGATTGGGTCTCAATAATTTTATCACCAAAAACCTTCGGGCAAGGGACGCCCGATAGCTAGTCCACTTCTCACTCGATGGGAAGGATTGTTCAAGGCAGTAGATGTCGACCTCGATCTTGGACAGGTATAGTGAGCTGAGCAGGTAATCTATCATGTCGATGCCTAACCTCCATTCCTTATGGAATTACAATATTTTTTCCAAATAAAAGAAAAAGAAGAAAGAAAAAAGCTAGTGCCTTAGTTTTGAAAAATTCCCACGAAAGTTCCCTTTGTAAAGGGTCAGTCTATTGGCTTGA